>JAOVVH010000043.1:19284435-19306282 GCA_028566435.1 Scorpiodoras heckelii
CTCTATTTGAAACGCCCTGCAACGTCATCAACAGCGGACAGCTGATTACACTGGTTGTTTTCCATAAGACAGCACTCGGCTGTATTTAGCATGACAAACAATGACGTTCAGACTCATTTTGTATGCTGTAGGCACTTTTGAAATAAATGTGATGAAACGTCAATGAACTGTGGGTTATGTATTTTAACCTTTTAATGCGTTTTGGTCGGAACATAAACTTACTCTTCAGTTGCAACGTGCCGCGTTACTCTAATTGGCGAATCGATACCTTTAATTAAACGCCGGCTATAATCAGTATATCAGATGAATGAAAGACAAAAACTATTTTTTATTAAAAAATATGAAAAGACATCAATTATCTTTAATATTTCATTTTTATCAAATAAAGTCAAGTGAATTATGAGGCAACATTCAACCGTCGTTTCTCTTAAAATAGACCGGTGATAAACGGTAACAGCATTTTCAATGGTCCTACGATGCCGACCTGCATGTACAACACAAATCACAATGTGCGTTAAAACCGCGATTAAAAAAATTTATCGCGTGACAGCACTATATTTTATCATTTGTAACTATTTGGGATACAATTATTTAGAATATGAACCATTATGCTACCACCCTGTTAGTTCTGTAAGGAATATATACATAAGATGTAATAATAAATACATTTTCATAAACATTTATACATTTTCATACACTTTTTATTAAATAAAGTTTACATAAATGTTTATGTTTTGATCTAATATATGTCGAGTTTATAAACATTGTTAAAAAAAAACTGTGTTTTTAAGTCTGTTGTTAGGTAATGATTTTTGTAAGACACTGATGATATAATTGATGAAAATGCATGGAAATGTATCACTCACAACTTAATAACTGCTTTAAGAACCATAAAACAAACATGACCCTCACAGACCAATGGACAATTACAATACATTGTAAAATGTAAGAATCTGGTGTATTCACCTAATTTTCACATTTACAGAAGGTTATTCACTTGTCCCCAACACTATGGAATTCAATAAATGTAGAAAACTGTAAGTAAGTTGTATATCAAGGGTTTAAAAGTGAAATTGCACAAACTAGTATTCAGACATCAGTCATAACTATGAAGCCATTTACTGTAAATACACAGAAAAAAATTGAGACCATTACTAAATACATAAATATAGGACTAGTTTTTTTAAATACTTGTCTTTTTCAGTTTCAAGACAGCTAAACTTTTTTTTTCCATTGGAGGAAAGACAACATAAACAAGAGACAATGCTTATCTGGACTGATTTTTAATGGATAAAGTTATGAATTAAATTAAAATGTCCTGTAAATGGAGCAGATGAATGTTCTGTCAGTTTATGCTGCAAACCATGGGCATGATTTCTTTATTTGAAAGCAAATCAAAATAGCAAAACCCCTGGCATTATTTTATTAATTAGCCATCTCAAAATAGCCTATGATTTCATGGTTTATCTAAAGTGCATGAGTAACTGTGCAAAATAAAAAATAAAAATGCAAAATAATAGGATGTGTTGCATCAAGTGCTGTTTTGTAAGCTGCCAAATTAAAAGAGTGGAAGCCATGGTAACTAGATGCACCTCACAGTGGTGTGTAATATGACCAGTGTGTCAGCTTCAGTCCCCCATGGATGAAATTGCATGAAACTTGGCATGCCTCTAAAATGTGTGGCAGTGTTACAGGCTGGAAAATGTCATGACATTTGAGCCTTGATATCACAAGATACTGGCTGGTGAATTGCTAGCTTTTTTCTTTGAACATTACTCAAAGCGCCAGTGCACAAAGAACTGTAAGTAGCTAGGGTAATGTGACTCATGTCCTAATTCATACATCATAGGGATGTGCATCTCCATCACTGAGGGCAATGTGATACACATCCTGATGCACTGCCAAAGATCCAGTACATTAAAGATCCATATGAAGCTATTACGAATGCGATTTGATATGATTCATCCCATTGCGATTCAGTGCAATCTGACACAATTTGATTTAACACAATGCAATTCAACAGGATATGATGCGATGAAAAAGAATAGGATGCTATGCGATTCAATATGGTACAGGACATGTCTCCAACTGCATGATCCATGGTTGAGAGACTTGAAAAGAACTGGCCATGACAGCAATGGAGATGAGAGTGAGCTTGAGAGAGGAGGAATCAATCTAAATATAAAATTACTCGTTGCAAACTATTGGTAAAATTTCTAAATAATAGGGGAGGCTCAGCACATCTACTAATAATTCTAACGTAAGGTCCCATATCATCAGACAACTCCTTTTTCTGACCATCTCCTTTTTCTACCTATTATGTCTTTCCTTTCTCTCCCTTTACCAATCACGTTACGGCACTTAATTACTTCAGGTGAATTTCAGGTGCCCGATATTATGGGTTCTTACGCTATATAAATAAATCAGATTTTACCAATGCAAAGAAACAATGCATCCCAAGTTCATCCTCAGTGCACACTTTTATTTATTTGGGTCAATCGCATTGTGAGCTTGTCTGTTGGTGTAATGATGTGAACTGGCGAACATTACCATCCCTAATATACAACATACATAATTTTATTTTTAGCATATTACATTTGAAAATTTTTTTTTTTTTTAAGTTGCAACTCAGCACACAGCCCTGAGATTTTACTGTGTTTCTGAGCATTGGACATGCATGTTTTCACACAGTTTAAAAAAAGATTATTAGGACACTTTAAAAACATGTCCTGAGGTTCAAATTGCACCACAAACAAGGAATAAATCAAGAAAAAAGGATTCACAGTCAAGATTGGTGATTTGGACTAAAAATCACATCAGTATTTTTAGGTTGAATGGCAATACACGATATACACTGAATGATCACTGGATTAGGAACACCTGGCCAATAACGGGTTGGTCTTTTTGATAAATTACAGCATGCAGATGTCAGGGAACAAACTCCACAAGGTGGCGAACATCCTCCAAACACAACCTGACCCATGCCCGCTGCAGCAGCTCCATCATTTGGTGGACATTTTGTGGGCAAGTGGGAGCGGATTGCACAGCCTTTTCCAGTATATCTCAAACATGTTATTGGGGTTGAAGTCAGGTGATTTTGGGGGTCAAGGCAGTGTGGCGAATGCATTGTCAGGTTCCTTCAACCATTCCTGAGTGATCTGAGCCTGATGACCAGGGGAAGACCTCCTGAAGATATGTGTGCAGATGGTCAGCTAACTGGTCCCTGTTGTTTTCACCATTCAAGGATTGTAGTATGATGACTAACGGTTCTAGGGCATATCAAGAGACCAGACCCAGACCCAGACCATCAGTCCACCACCACCAGCCTGTAGCACTCCAACATTGCAACCAGGAGATGCGGCTTCATGCGGTTTCCACCAGGTGCGACCCGTCCATCGGTGTGTCTCAACAGGAAGCGGGGCTTGTCACTCCAGATGACTGTCTACCATGTGTCCAAGATCCACTGATGCATTTCTTTGGTCCATGTGAGGCGTTGGTTGTGGCACGTGTTGGTCTAAGGCTGTTGTACTCTAGTCGACACAGGGTACATCGCATGGTCATGGCCAAAATAGGTTGCGCTTGTCCATTCTTGTACTGGTGGGTATGCAGTTCCACTGCGGCATGTCGTTGCTGCGATAACAGTCACGACATGTGATGCTCGCCTCTCGGATCAACCACATGTGGTGGGCCGCTGTGCGACCTTCGGCTGGATGGTTGTTGATGGTTTCTCCACTCTTGGTACACCCGTGATACCATGGTACAGGAACAGCTCAGAAGTGTAGCTATTGCTGAAACACTGGTACCACACCTCCAGGCTCCAACTATCTGTCCATGATCAAAGTCGCTCCATTTACCCATAGCTGGTAAATGTTGCCTTCTGCTGTGCAGTAGACAGGTCAACATTTTATGAGAGCCGATTGTGATGTAACTACCAATTAGGGGGCATGTCATCAGTGATCATATGCCACCTGCCAGGTGTTCATAATCCAGTGATCATTCAGTGTATATCTCAGTCTTTTCTATGAAGGTTGGGTAAATTTAGGAACTGATGAGCAGAATCAAAATGGATGTGTCTTATCAAATACATGGTGACTGATTAAAATAGAGGCAAACACAGAGGGAAGAAACAGATTATGTAGTGCAACAACAAAGTATATGGATATAAAAGGTATTGCCTCATTCTACATCTCGTAGGAAAATATACTGATATACATTAAAAACTCGATATACTGCCCAGCCCTGAGTTGAGAGATGCAGCAAATTAACCAAGTGCCTTCTTATGAACAACAATTAAACCTAATGTCATTGATTCTTTTCACCATAGATTTTTTTTTACTCCACACTATTTAGTGCGAAGCATGGCTCTGAAGCATTAGTAGTCCACTGTAATAAATGTTTGTTAGACACCAACCAATTTCCCATTAGTCTGGACAAAGACTGATGAGACAGCTCTGAGAAATCTGATCAACTCTCTGATCTCATATTTTATAAGAACTACAGCGACTCCCAGGATGCTGTCTGAGGCATCTGCATTGACATTTCTATTCATTTTTCAAGACAGATGCGTCATCTGTTTGGGTAAATCAAGTTTATCTGTTGTGAAAACACTGTCAGTGTATGCCCCCCATCATCATCATCATCATCATCATCCACAGTAGATTATTTTAATTGCATGTGAAATGGTACGATACAAATATATGGGAAAAAATTACAATAAACGCCGATTCACTTCAAATCCCCCATTTATCACGGCTATTATCATAATTATGTTTAGTACAGAGAGTGGAGTGATTGCTTGTGTAATTATGGCACGTGCATTATCATGCATGCAGCCTGACTGAAATGCCAAGAACAACAAGACTTAGGAGGTGGTGACACAGTACGTCATGGCCTAGAGGACCGACAGAGATTTCATTCAAGCACTTTCAGTCATCACTAATGCACTCTGCACTTTCCTGCCTCCTCACAATAACCTTTATTAACCTAATGAATTAAAATGGGCAATGTACTTCATACAAGAGCTCCTGTGATTTATGGCTAATATTTGCAGCAAGGATTAAAATAACACAAAACAGGCCGACAAAATTCAGGGAGTGGGGTTATTCATTACGACACTATGAACAGCCATGCTGTAAGTGCACATTCTCACTGGAGATAGATTTCAGATTGATAAATAGAGGGGGATTAACAGAACCTGCTTTCTACCACTCGGGCGTTCATCTACGCCTTATTCTTCATCGCAAATATCTTCATTGTAGAGCATTACCCGGGTTGGGTTAAATTTACTACCAAAATATCCAGCAGCAGAATTCTTATTTCTTCCATTTAAGCATGCACAGCATGACATATTTCTTTTGCTGATATTCTCTGAACTGCTGTCAAGCTAGGTTACCGTTTTGTGAAACACCAATAGAGGCCATTTATGCGTCCTTTCTTCTACATTTTGTTTCCATTGTCCATCTGGTTATAGCAATTTTACTCCGAATCATAATGAATTCACTTCAGCTGCATTTGTTGGCTCCCTTCTTCCTTGCTTGTTCCTTCCTTGCTGCATTTATTTCTCTCATTTGTTTAAGATTGCTCCCCAGCCAACATGCAGCCTACCTCTATATGTTAGAGGTACAGAAAACCGAAAAAGCAAGAGGGGGAGATTAAAAGGCCAGTGCCTAAAGCTAAAAGGATGCAGTGCACAATTTATTTACAGTTTACAACCCCACACACACACACACACACACGACTCAGGCGTAGTTGATGACCGTGTTTTGACACACACGTACAGTTTAAACACATGGCATTGCCTCGCTTGACTGCTACTCATTTCATCTTATTTCCAAGGCTGAACAGATTCCCCTATGCTGGAATGCACACTCTGGACGCCGGGAAAAAGTGGCTTTATAGAGTGGAACGCAGGCCGCAGATATTGTCATTAAGACAGACAGAAGCTTAATGGCATCATTAGAGTTTCAATTACAGTCTTATTTAACTTGGTGCTTTACGTGTAGGCAGCTATATGGCAGTGCCAGTATACTGCTATATGAAACATCCATCTATTTGACAGACAGCAGAGAAGAAAGACCAAAAAAAATCATTCTACCTACCTGTCCCAGGATGGGGCCCAGTGGTGGCCCTGGGGCTGCCTGTCCTGATCGAACAATAGCTCTAATCACACCACCTGCTTCCACCTTTTTCACTGCTTTTGCTGCTTTGGATATTTTGGACATCTTCTGCGTGGTTTCCTGGATCTTGGCCTCCCTGTTCAGAAAGGTAATTGCTCAGTTCTAATTTAAGGCATTAAAAATTCAGTGCTCCAAAATCAATATATGACCAGAAGCGAAACAATGTGTTGCACACCATCTCTCAGGCATGCCTGCTTTGGAGACTAAGGCTGCATTCACACAACAGGCAAAAGTGGCCCAAATCTGATCTATTTGCTCAAATGTGACAGATTTGATACCTTAAAGGCTGAATGAAAATCAAAAACCCCCGCAAGGAATCATATACATCACTTTCGCATGTGCTACTGAAATCCAAAATGTACTTCAATACAACTTGACATTCATCATAATTTTGAGCTCCTGGGAAGAAAACCTGGAGCGTAACAGTGAAGAAAGATTTCAGTGGTGGGACAGTGAAGTATCAGACCTCATCAACATTTGGGGTGATGTTGCTCCACAAGCAAAATTCAAAGGCACGTATCGCAATTACTCCATGTTGGAAGATGTTTTAAAAGAAATGGCCGAAGCCATATGAAAAGCTGGGTGCCGTGTCAAAATATTTTAAAGTTTTTGTCCTTGATTTTAAAGAAATCAAGGACACAAACCACAGTAGTGGCTGTGACTGAATAATATGGAGTGAGCTTGAATGCATCACGTGACCCATTGTTCCTTTGTGTATGCAGGTCAGTTTAGGAGCATGTCAGATATAGGTTACATTGAAAACAGTGTGAAGAGCATAATAAAAAAATCTGATTGGATTTAGGTCATTTTTCCCTGCTGTAGTGAACAGAGCCCAAGTTGCAACTGGAGTCAGTGTGGGTGAATATAGTTGCAAAGAAAGAGCAGGGAAAACTCGGGGATGGAAAGATAACAGAAAAAGCCATATGTGTAGGGGTTCTTCTATGGCGCGCACACACACACACACACACACACACACACACACACACACACACACACACACACACACACACACACACAGATCCACTATAAGCATAGCTCAGGCCCTATAAGGCACAGTAATAACTGTAGGCTCATACTGCGCTCTACACAAGGGTGCTAGAGCGTGGCTGGAGTAATGCCTGAGGATTCCTTCAAGACTGAATACAATTGACAGATTCGATCAATTACTTGACTGATGCAATGGCCTCAACTTTTGTTCTTGCAGAGGTTATTTCAAACACACACACACACTCTAAACTCCTTACACAGATTAATGGGCTACACATTTGTGAAATCAGTACAGAATAATGGCTTTGAAATAGGTTAACGGGATACAAAACCCATAGAGTGTCTTTAAGGGCTGTTTAATCAGTCACGGTTTAGTCACATTAATGCAATGCAAAGCTGCTATTAGAATCCATGAGACACTACACACAGTCAGAGGAAAAACACTTTGTAGAAAGAGGCACAAGGGACCTTCTTTAAAGCTTTATCACCACAGATCACAGTCTGATGCACACAAAGGGACAAAAGCAAGGAAACTCTTTGAAGAGCACTGAGGCAGCACAAGTGTGACCAGGACCAGCAGTTATACAGCACTGAAAAGTGTTCAGTGAAAATACCCATACCTGATTTGCTTTAAAATGCCAGGCACGCCAAGCCCTTTATTTCCAGCCTTCTTTACGCTGCTGCTTTTACGCATTTACACTCCTTAAGAAACGTGTTGCAGGTTGGATCAATTTATTAGTCAATCACAGAGTGAACACCAGACAACCTTCTGCTCCTGTGCTATCTCTATGTAGGAGTCAGAAGCTAAAGAGTCTGACAGCAGGTGGAGATCCTGAGAGAAGCAATTTACTGAAAAAGTGCTATTTGATCTGATTCAGGGTTTAGATTACCAGGGCGAAATGCATACCTTTGTTTTTGTTGTTTCAAATAGCTAGTTTCCTTGTTTGCTTATTACTTTACAACACTTCTGGAGTGTTACCCTGTTTAAATGTCAGCCCACCAATTTCAGGAGAAAACTTATTCTATATAAACCAAGCAAAGGTCACACTGCTGTAACTAAACAAATCTGACAGTAGATAACTACATACAGAATACAGCAGAGAGATTAACATGAGTCTTACACATTTTCAGATACAGAAGCCCTGACCGTGTCTAAAGATGGAATTGCAGTCAATGTTGTATAGCCTAGAAGCAGTGACACTGACAAAAAGTCAGAAGAGGGAGTTAGAGCTGACAGAGATGAAGATTCTGTGGTTCTCATTAGGAGCGACAAGGATGGACAGTATTAGGAACGAGTTGATTATAGGGACAGCGAGGGAACGAGAGTACCTAAGTTAGGGAGGTTTGAGATGATTGAGATGGTTTGGGCATATGCAGAGGAGACATGAGAGTTATATTGGAAGAAGAGTACTGAAGATGGAGCCACCAGGCAGGAGGAAGAAAGGAAGGCCAAAGAGGAGGTTTATGGATGTGGTGAGGGAGGACATGCAGGTGATGGATGTGACAGAGAAGGATGTTCATGACAGGGCAAGATGGAGACAAATGATCCGCTGTGGCGACCCCTAACGGGAGCAGCCGAAAGAAGAAGAAGAGGATATACAGTGGGGAAAATAAGAATTTGATACAATGCTGATTTTGCAAGTTTTCCCACCTACAAAGAATGGAGAGGTCTGTAATTTTAATCATAGGTACACTTCAACTGTGAGAGACAGAATCTAAAAAAAAATCCAGAAAATCACATTGTATGATTTTTAAATAACTTATTTTCATTTTATTACATGAAATAAGTATTTGATACAGTAGAAAAACAGAACTTAATATTTGGTACAGAAACCTTTGTTTGCAATTACAGAGAGTTTCCTGTAGCTCTTGACCAAGATTTTGGCCCACTCCTCCATACAGATCTTCTCCAGATCTTTCAGGTTTTGGGGCGGTCACTGGGCAACATTGAGTTTCAGCTCCTTCCAAAGACTTCTCCCATGCTTTCTCTGGATCATCCAGGTGGTCATTGCTGAACTTCAAACGGGCCTAGACATGTGCTGGCGTGAGCAGGGGGACCTTGTGTGCCCTGCAGGATTTTAATCCATGACGGTGTAGTGTGGGACTAACGGTAATCTTTGAGATGGTGGTCCCAGCTCTCTTCAGGTCATTGACCAGGTCCTCCTGTGAAGTTTTTGGCTGAATCCTGACCTTTCTCAGATTCATCCTTACCCCACGAGGCGAGATCTTGAATGGAGCCCCAGACTGAGGAAGATCGACAGTCATCTTGTGTTTCTTCCATTTTCTAATAATTGTGCCAACAGTTGTTGCCTTCTCACCAAGCTTCTTGCCTATTTTAATGTAGCCCATCCCAGCCTTGTGCGGGTCTACAATTAGACAGATCTTTGGTCTTGGTGATGGTGGAGAGGTTGGAGTGTGATTGATTGAGTGTGTGAACAGGTGTCATTTATACAGGTAACGAGTTCAAACAGGTGCAATTAATACAAGTAATGAGTGCAGAATAGGAGGGCTTCTTGAAGAAAAACTAACAGGTCTGTGAGAGCCAGAATTCTTGCTGGTTGGTAGGTGATCAAATACTTATTTCATGCAATAAAATGTAAATTAATTATTTAAAAATCATACAATGTGATTTTCTGGATTTTTTTTAGATTCCGTCTCTCACAGTTGAAGTGTACCTATGATAAAAATGACAGACCTCTCCATTCTTTGTAGGTGGGAAAACTTTTTATACACTATATTACACATATACACTATATTGCCAAAAGTATTTACTCACCCATCCAAATCATTGAATTCAGGTGTTCCAATCACTTCCATGGCCACAGGTGTATAGAAACAAGCACCTAGACATGCAGACTGCTTCTACATACATTTGTCAAAGAATGGGTCGCTCTCAGGAGCTCAGTGAGTTCCAGCATTGTATTGTGATAGGATGCCACCTGTACAACAAGTCCAGATGTGAAATTTCCTCGCTACTAAATATCCCACAGTCAACTGCAGGTGGTATTATAACAAAGTGGAAGTGATTGGGAATGACAGCAACTCAGCCACAAAGTTGTAGGCCACGAGTGGGGTCAGTGGATGCTGAGACACATAGTGCACAGAGGTCATCAACTTTCTGCAGAGTCAATCACTACAGACTGCCAAACTTCATGTGGCCTTAAGATTAGCTTAAGCACAGTGCGAATAGAGCTTCATGGAATGGGTTTCCATGACAGAGCAGCTGTATCCAAGCCTTACATCACCAAGCGCAATGCAAAGCGTTGGATGCAGTGGTGTAAAGCACCGCCACTGGACTCTAGAGCAGTGGAGACATGTTCTCTGGGGTGACGAATCACACTTCTCTGTCTGGCAATCTGATGGGCGAGTCTGGATTTGGCGGTTATCAGGAGAACAGTACTTGTCTGACTGCATTGTGCCAAGTGTAAAGTTTGGTGGAGGGGGGATTATGATGTGGGGTTGTTTTTCAGGAGTTGGTCTCGGCCCCTTAGTTCCAATGAAAGGAACTCTTAATGCTTCAGCTTACCAAGAGATTTTGGACAATTTCATGCTCCCAACTTTGTGGGAACAATTTGGGGATGGCTCCTTCCTGTTCCAACATGACTGTGCACCAGTGCACAGAGTAAGGACCATAAAGACATGGATGAGTGAGTTGAGTGAGTGGTGTGGAAGAACTTGACTGGCCTTTATGACCACACCTTTGTGATGAATTAGAGTGGAGACTGAGAACCAGGCCTTCAAATGCACTTCTGGAAGAATGGTCAAACATTCCCATAAACACACTCCTAAACCTTGTGGAAAGCCTTCCTAGAAGAGCTGAAGCTGTTATAGCTGCAAAGGGTGGGCTGACATTGTATTAAACCCTCTGGATTAAGAATAGGCTGTCATTCAAATTCATACGTGCGTGAAGGCAGATGAGCGAATACTTTAGGTAATATAGTGTACATTTTATACATATGCCACTACTTAACACAATATCTAGTGGTGAAACTTTGGCACTGTGCACAGGTATACTGACAACAGACCAAGTACATTTTGTCCCGTAAAATAAATAAATAAAATAAAACATTTAATTTATTAATACATTCTGAGAAATCATTGTGCCTTATTTCTAATTTGTCTGTGGCAAGAATGCAGGGAGAGAGAGAGAGAGAGCAAAGAAAGGGAGGAGCAGATTGGCAATAACAAACTAAAGAGAGAAAACGGCAGATGGAGCTTATAAAACATTCTTCTTTCCTGTTAATGCTTGGACATTAATTACCCTGTGTGTTTGATTGCTAGCTAATAACCTGGAATTGTAAAGAAGCCAACAAACGATGGGTCTAACAATACAATGATACTGGCTTCATGTTTCAATTCAATTCCATTCTCATAATTAGAGATGCACTGATTGCAAGTTTTTTATTAAAATTTCTGAATTTTTAACATACGACTGGCTGATTCTTTCTTTCTTTCTTTCTTTCTTTCTTTCTAAGAATTGATGCTGTTTTAAATGTCTTATTAAATTCCCCACAGGGGACGGGGGAAAAATTTAAATCATTTTGAGGGAATATATTGCAATTCGTGTGCACGTTTTCTCTTAGTTGTGGCCACGATTTCTTAATTTGTGCACACAATTAACAATTCGTTCTCTCATTTGCTTTCATGTGCACATTTTCTTAATTCGTTCACAGCATACACATTTTGTGCTGTGCACTGCACATTTTGATGTTTTCCCTGCTCTAATTCCTGCTTACACTCAAAGTAATTATAGCCTTCGTTAGTTGAGTCTGGTGTGCTAGATCTGGTCAAACAGTACTAGTCCATAACATAAAACAGTACTAGTTTGATCTTATGAAATATTCTAATATTTTGAGATACTGGATTTCTGATTTTCATGAGCTATAAGCGATACTGATCAAAAGTAAAACAAAAAAGGCTCAAAATGTGTCACTTTACATGTAATGAATATAAAATATGACAATTTACCTGTTTTTAATTAAATTATGAACAAACATGAACTTTTTCACAATATTGAAATGTTTTGAGATGCACTAGTACATATAACCCTGTTGATCTGTTCACCTCCACGACATACTCCAATCAGCCATAACATTAACACCATAAAACCACCGATGGATGACGTGAATAACATTGATTATCTTATTTCAGTGGCACATGTCAAGGGGTGGGATATATTCAGGCAGCAAATAAATAGTCAGTGCTTAAATCTCATGTTTAATCAGTGTAGTTCCAGAAAACAATATAAAGGGGTGGCAGGGTCTCTGTAGAACAGGAGATCCCTGCTGTTATAACCATAATAAGTTAGTGCAAGTAATTTTTTAGCACACCGGACTCAGCTAATGAAGGGCTCTATAATTATGAGCAAGAATTAGACAGGGAAATCATCAAAATGGGCATTTTGAATAAAGAAAACATGTGCATGTTTAAAAGAAAACGAGAGAATGAACTGTTAATCTTGCGCATGAATTGAGAAAAATCGTGACCACGAAAAAAAGAAAACATGTGCATGAATTGCAAAATATTCCCTCAAAATAACCAGTCACCTCCAGGGCACCGTGTACTTTCACTATGCATGTAGGCTATTGCAAACAGTGAGCTTGTTGTATTCTTTACTCAAGGTGAAGAACTTCCATGCTGAAGACATGGCTGTGACCAAAATACATCCCTACTCCCTCATTAGCATAAAGAGAGAGACTATTTACTTTACCAAAAGTAAAAACACTAAAAACACAACTGAAATCGGACACTTCCTCATCATCAACATGCTTCAGAACCGGTCTCATAAACAAACACGCGATTGGCTGAGCTGTGTTTAAAGCTCCGTACACACATTAACTGAATTCTGAATTAAAGTTAGTAAAAAGCTGTACTGTTTATGTGTGGCTGTGTTTGTAATGTGATGCAAAACACTGTGCATCTGAGACAGTACAAAACTACATAATTTAAAAATTGAAAAAGCACCATTTCTGCAAAAACTAAATAGCTTGTTTGTGCTTTAGCCTTTGTTCTACATGACAAAATGGCGTTTTCACGGCCTGAAACTGCAACCTTTTGAAACCAGGTTCTACAGCAGAAAAATCTGATACCGCAACCAGGACGTCATTGAAAGTGACATAATGATAATGATCACTTTTGAAAGTGATACCCACACAGCCCACCTCATGCATGGCAATTTACGAGAGTGTAGGGGTGAGTGGTAGTTTAGTGGTTAAGACAGTCGACTATTGACCGGAAGGTCAAGAGTTCATATGGTGGAGTTCATGAAGGTACTATTTTAATGTTTTGTCTAAGAAGATATATAGAAATTTGTAACATGAATTGTTAATAGTTCATTGGCTTTGCTTATATTTGGGAGCACAGACCTTCCTTGTTTAAAACATATTAAGGGGGAACATCTGATGTCTGTGGTGCACTGATAACGTGGAACAGAGTAACATAGATATGTTGGTTTGCAAATGTTTATATTATCATTTTGGCACCCATAACTGAAAAACTGAAGATTAAAAAATAAGCCAATAAGCAGCCTTATCAATTGTCTAATTCAATTCTCAGATAAAGATAATGAAGTTTAGATACAAAAGCCAATACCCAAGTCGCACCAGTATGAGCAGAAACAGCAGCTCTTGATATTAGATTCATAGCCCAGAGCCCAAACATCACAAAGAAAGACAACTCTGTCCACAAAGTACTATTGGCAGCGTTTGCATATATAGAATTTCAAACTGGTATTTTGCAAGCCAGCCAGTTCATCTGGTTTCTCCCGCTATTGATATATTTCTTTTCATTTTGAACAAATTGAACTTGCACACATGGGAAAACAGCTTTGTTTAGACCCAAGAATAGCCAATTTGTTAGACCTGCTGAGCAAAGCAATGCTCCACTTTTGTTTTTAACAAAATAGGCTGGATCTGTTAGAATAAACAGTGTAGGAAAGTATATGCTACTAAAATTGGCTACTCGTGCATCACATAAAGCCTTCATGTGGTAAATTACTACGTGAGCAGTTATATTAATGAAGTTGAAAAAAAGCATAGCAAAACGGGGCATAGAATTTACTGCGATCACAATCTGGCTATTTGTTTCTTCTGCAGCAGTTTTAAGAATGCAACAAAAAACTGCACTGGTGAAGAATATGATATTATTTAAGGGGTAAATACAGCCTTTTTTCTTGTTGACAACAATGGCAACAGTGGAATTTCAGTTCTTACAACATATACAGTAGGCAGGAAGACAGACAGATACATAGACAGACAGACAGACAGACAGACAGAACAACCCAATGCTGTGGATAGAGTTTTGTAGCATGATGTTTCCTGGGGTGCAGAAAGCCTGTGACAAAGTAACACTGCAGTGTCACAGGCTTGTGACAAAACAAAAAGAAAGAGCCCAAATTGTACTAACATAATGTGAATGGAGGTAGCCATGACTCCAGCAATGTTTTCAGTTTCAAAAGCTGGATTTCCTGAGTAACAAGATGTTGATATGACGTGTTCATTTTCAAGGTATTTAATAGTTACACTGTTTGCATGGCTTTATTTCAAATGGCATTTCCTTTTGCACGTATGCAGTAAATAGTGCAGTGCAAGAACATCTATTATTTTGCTCTTCTATTTACACAAGGCACTTTGTCATTAGCTGTCCATTCAGGAACTGGTACTACTATCTGCATTATCCCTTTTAAAGATGATGTAGCGAACCATTTTTGCACGAAAAGAAATTACTGTAGGAAAATACATAAAAACAAACCTGAAACAATCAGAAATGATAATAAACAGTAGTCTCTATGATATTCTTTCCTCCAATAAGACTGAATGTTTACTGTGAATACTGTAAACAGAGCACATGCAAAACTTGGGTGATTAATGGGAATGTTTATTGTCTGCTCTTTTTTTTGCTTAATGATTAATCTTTTTTTTTTTTTTTAACGTTTTCAGCGTGATATGCAAACATCCAATGTTAATGCTGACACGGCAGATCTTTCAGGCTGTGCAAATAAGATTTTGCTTATTTGAAATCGCTACTTTTAGCCATGAGTAGTTTATCAAACAAATACATCTTTTTTTCCAAAATGTACTTGTACAGTTTCTTCATCATAGCATACCCATAACTTCAAAACTGGTCTTTAATGCAAAACATTCATCTGAACTAATCAAATCAGCAGTTAATTAAAATAAATAAATTGACATCAGCATGAAAAGCGGTTCACTGTAGAATTATGTTTAAGTACTCCAACCCTTGTCATGGAATCTTGATTACTGTTCTGGATAAGAAATTATGTCTGTGAAGATCCTGCACAGGCGTATGAACAGCTGTGGCAGACGGATATGAATATTTTTATTGCCGAGCTTTTAACACAGCTCTAGTTCCTGAACAACTACCCTGGAGGAACACCACTGAGGAATGATCACTCAATTAACTTTTTAATATTTATCATAGGAAAGTTGGACCAGCCCTTAGCCTGCATGTGGCCTTTATTTCATGGCCGGCTATGATATGTGCACCTCGAATGCAGCCGTGATACCCAGATGCATCTCCACCTATAAAAGGCTAATGAAACTAAACTTCATACTGCAGCCTGGCTGTCAGAAGCTGCAGAGTGAACAGAATCATCACAATTCAAAGAGCACAGCAGGGCATAAATATTCTGTCCACTGTTCCAGAAGATGCATATTGAAAGCGGCAGGACTGTGGGAGGGTCAGTGAAGAACCCCAAAGAAGAACTCAGGTGAACTTTGTGAGAACTTTTTAAAGACACAAATCACCCCGACATCAATTTTCCGTTCCCAAACCCCACTGCACCAATTTTCCATTCCCACTGCAAGCAAACACAGTATATTAGCTCTAAAATAAAAAGCCTCTACACACTGAATCACCACACCACAGTAACCACTGCTTGCTCTTGTAGGTCACGTAATATTGATTTCACCAATTAAGAGCCATTTCATGTTCTAATAGCGGCACCTTTTAGAACCACACCATTAAATCGCATTATACCGGAGCACTGTTGAATACTCAATTCTGTTTGGTCATTAGGTGTTGATCCATTTTCTACAGAAAGGCAAAGCATAAGTTTATATTAATGTGCTTGTTCTAATACTTTATCATTTCTATAGCAACAGCCTACACTGGGACTTGTATGGCAACACGTGTAATTGCTTATATGGTGAAGTTTTCTCCGATGAGATGTCTGGAAGGAGTAACAGTCAGAGGAACAGCTGAACGTATTCAGAATAAAGAGCTTTGTGGTTTCTTGTCAAAATGACAAGCTGCATTTTTCTTGTTATGGACTTCAAGAGAGGCTGGTGAGGGTACATCTGTTTAGAGCTGCTATGACGTGATAAAAGGAACAAACAACTTGTGCAGTGGACGTTCCACAACATTAGATGAAAAATGTATAAATTGTACGACATGTTCATTAACTCATTTTTAAAAAATTGTTACCATACTTATTCTCACTAATCTCTGAGCAAACTGTGGATCACTGATTAACATTTCATCTGCAGGCACGATGTATAAATCCTGCTGCTGTCATAAATGCAGTTGAATACATCTATATCTGATCAAATTAATATGAAATAAAATACAGTAAATGGCACTTGCTGATGTATTTATAATTGAAGCCACAATGGATCTCCTAATGCTAATGAGCTACATATTCAGAGATACTGAGGATTTCCGCAAAAATCTTTTGGAGGCGTTCCTAATAAACATAATAAACCAATGTTAAACATATACATAGGATAAAAAAAAGTAAACACACTACTGTTAAAAGTGCAGGGTTTTGAGTGTGAAATATTAAACAGAGGAAAATTTACCAGATTTAACTTTAATGTGATATAGCAACCGAAACAAAACAATTTAAGTGAAAAACAAATAGTAACATTTTGGGGGAAAAACGTACAATAACCTGGCTGCATAAATGTGTACACCCTTTTATAACAGGGGAAGTGACTGCGCTTTGAGGTAACCAGCTACTTTTGAACTCTTGTTCAAACATAATTATCATAGACCTGTCATCAATGAAGTGATTCTGATTAACCCCAAATACAGATCAGCTGTTTATGTAGGATTTTATTGACACCTTGGTTTAATCCGATTGCTGAGACTAGGATCCGCAAAGAGCCATATAACATTTACATATGTATAATATTTACATATATACGCGAGATCAAATTTATCAGTGTATGTTACTTTCCCCTAATTTCTTCCCAACTTTCTTCCTAATTTAGTCTTGATCAATTGCCACCCTCTAGTTAGGTCTCTCCTATTACTAACCAGTGAGGCTTCTTCTGAGGCACATGAAGCCTGCTAACCATGTCTTTGTCAACTGCACACGTGACTGTCTCTGTGACTGAGAGGGGAAAGAGAGCTCTTTTGGACCCCCAGCCCTTGATCACTGTCCATGCCATTGAAATTACATTAAATTGAGTTTTCTGTTGCAACAGGAGACTATGAGTGCAAGCTTTACTTAGCTAACATTAGCACAGGTTTTTGGGCTCTCGCTCCTGGATATTCCAAAACCTTGATCTTCTTATGAAGGCATTGCATTGTTGACATGTATTTGTTCTTTGGGTCATTATCATGCTATAAGGTTAAATTATTCATCTTTGGCTGTCTAACAGAGGCCTTCAGTTTTTGTGCCAAAATAGACTGAAAGGTGGAGGTATTCATGATTCACTCTGGCTTGAATACTGAATAGAAGCAGCACCACAGCACGATGCTGCCACCACCATGTTTCACTGGTACATGGTGTTTCCTCAGTGAAAATCTGTGTTGTTTTGCACCATGAATAATTTTACACCAAAAAGTTTCTATCTCATGAATGTTACCAGAGGTCTCTTGTCCTTTTATCAATTATGGAGGAGTTTTTGTTCTTGGTAATGCCGCTGTGGTGCCCCATGTTCTCCTCTTGTTAATGATACATGACTTCAGAGTGTTCCATGGGACATCTAATGTTTTGGAAATTCTTATGCACCCCTTTTCAGATCAACTCCTTTGATAATGAGATTCTGTACTTGTTTTGTAAGCTCTTTGTAGACCCTAGAAACAGCTGATCTTGTTTGGGGTTTCTCAGAATCACTTCATTAATGACAGGTGTATGATAATTAGGTTTGAACAAGAGTTTGAAAGTAGCTGGTTAGTTCTAAGCACACGCCCCCTGTTATAAAAGGGTGTACAAATTTATGCAACTAGGTCATTGCAAGTTTCCCCCCCCCAAAATCTTTCTATTTGTTTTTCACTTAAATTGGTTTGTTTTGGTCGCTATATCAAATTAAAGGTGGAAAAACATCTGAAATGACTGGTTGACCTTGGTTTAATATTTTACAATCAAAACCCTGTAATTTTAACAGGGGTGTGTTGATTTTTTTAATCTACTGTATATATTTAACATTGGATTATTATGTTTATTAGTAATGCCTCTAAAAGAGTTTTGCTGAAAAAGCAAAAACCAAAACCAATTAAAAATAGGCCTACAATTAAGTGTCAAATCTAACATTTTACAAATAATGTTAATGGTGATGATCATTAAAAAGTGATTAAATATGAGGGCTTTTTTGTTTGTTTTGTTGTCTGGCGCGCTGCTGCTCAACACCGAGCGACATCAACAGAGAATACATCAGCCCTGTACATTAGACACTTGATTTCTAAAGGGATTGTACTGAATGTTGTGTTTATTTTACTGTGCATTACTGCATAATCATTTAAAAATCCACCATCATAGTGAGTTTTCACAATTGCTGCAGTTTCTAACTGCATAGCTGGTAATATTAATTCACCCTTCCCTGCTGTCATTCAAGCTGAAATGGAAATGACAGTTTTCTTTTTTTTAGGCTACCAGTTCTGGACGATTAAATTCTTTATAGCAATATTTTGAAATGGAAAGGGGACTAATTTGGTGGGAAAAAAAATCTATATCTCACAAGCCTATAGTGGAAAGTCACAGTTTCATGACTGCATTCTTTGTATTTTGACTTATGCAACTTGCGACAGATCTGTGTTTTTTGCAATCTGATAAGATTTGATCTCAGGCTTGTCATTTAGTTAACAAGCTAAAGTTAGCCAGCTGGCTTGCTACAATCAGCTTTATGTGAATCCAGATATCGTTCAAACATTGTAGTGCAATGAAGTATATTTAAGACACGGCACGATTTGTGAGACCAAAGACTCCTGCCAAATCTGACTTGACAGCTCTGACTATAAATTACTAGGACTGTAAAGAAAGCTCAGTGACTCAGGAACACACTTTTTTCCTCCTTGGCCCAATAATAATGATTTAAATAGTCCTACACACTGCAGTGAGTCAGAAATACACATCTTTGACAGGTCTACATTTAAGATCTTTTAGTCTTAATTAATTACATTACCAATGTTGCAGAATTACGACAGTATTATTAATTCACCTTCCCTGCTGTTCTTCAAGCTGAAATGGAAATGATTGTTTTCTTGTATTTTTAGGTGATTGAAATCTTTTTTAAATGCCAGCTTGCTAGCTTGTTTTGTTAGCAACTACGTCATTGTTGAAAATAATCTGTTATTAAGAATATGCTATTTCATGCATTTGTTTATAATGCAATATGTTTTTGGCAAAACTGAGAGGTCATTATTTGTGGTGACTTTTAAACCTAATTAATTCTCATCTAATGCAATTGAAGCAGTTTATTAATACAGCTAATAAACTACAGTAATTAAACTCATAATACAACAGAGCTATCGCCCGTGAAGCAGGGTCCTCTTACAGATGAACCAAATTCATAACTAAATTGTATCTTGTGCCCTCATGTGGTATAAAAATATCAGTACACTCTCAGATTACAAAACAAGACTTCTGTAAACACAGTTAATTTTCTTTAAAAGTTGAACGATATGATTTTTTTGTAATAAAGCAGAAGACTAGTACTTGTCTACATGAACTCTATCATGTCTTTCATCACACAGTTTAGATTTAGGAATTATAGAAATGCGTGTAGTTTAGTGAGTTGCAAAAGCAAGCAACACACGAATTGTTCAGCAATTTTATTATTATTATTATAAACAGCACATCAAAAGTGACCACATGATCACAGTACTTAACTTTCATTAAGTAAAATGAATAATTATTCCTGTCTCAGTGTCATAATATGCAACATAAAGTGTATCCTCAACACACTTCATACATCCTTATAACAAGGAGCAGTACAGTAGGACCCTCATGTTGCCTCAGTTACACACACACACACACACACACACACACACACACACACACACACACACACACAGTAGCATTCTTGCTATAACTGGCTCTAACTAAATATGCTGTGCCTAACAACTCAGATCTTCATAAAATTCAGCGGTATTCTGTGTAAATAATAATGAACTTTAATTGACAGCATCTGTTTATTCATTTATCTTGTCTATATTTTAAACAAGAATATTTTTCTTTTTTAAATTTCAGGGACATTCAACATACTTTCTTCCCCTCCGCCTTCCTTGGTGTGTATTGTTGTGTACTGTCCCACCTTGTATGAGCTACAGGACACCTGAAGTCAAAGGGAGGAATAAAGCACCCAAGCAACCTCCTACCTACATACCTACTGATCCACACTTCCTACCTACTCAATAGCAACACATTGTAGATATAACAGACCACTTTTCAGACAAAAACATAATGACGGCTGCTGGGTTTTGCATGCAAAAAATGTAGCAAATGTGACAGTCAAAGTCTCCAGAAGAGCTGTGGCAGATTCTCCAATACACTCAGTAAAACTTAAAAGCTAATTACCTTACAAAAATGCACACATTGTATCTGGGAACACTGTTTAAGAAAAAGGCACACCAAATATTTACTTCCTTTAGTTTATACTTTTACTGCACTTATAGTGTTTTCTTTTACATAGAAATATCTTCATTATTTTTGAAGGCATCTTTGCTTTACAGCAAGTCTTTGCATGTGCCTAAGACTTCTGCATCGTACTCTACAGTAATTAGCTGATAAGTTTTATTGAGTGTCTTGGAGAAACTGCCTCAGCTCTTCTGGAGACGTTGACCATCACACTTACTTCTTCTTCTTTTTTTTTACATGTAAAACCCAGGAGCCTTCATGATATTTTTGTCTGAAAAGTGCTCTGTTATGTAATGTGCTGCTTTTGTTAATGATGTACAAACATTTCTGTGTAACATTTATTTTTTGCTGCAAAAGTAACGCTTGAATATATAAAAAAAAATTGTACTGACTCTATAATGCAGAACTAAAAAAAAACCCCACATCATTCTCTTAGTTGATAACATTGTTAAGTGAATCCTATACAGGACAGGTTTATGATTACTACAAAAAAAATAGCATTTATTTATAAATTACTGTGATGCAAAAACCTATCTTGAAAAAACAATTGTGAGGTATAGCAACCTGTACCTGCAAAAATAAATTAATATTTTTTAAATAGAATTTTTAATCAGTGTCTTATAATCAAATCATCTTTTATTAATTTTTTTTCCTTTACAAAATAGCTCTATTGAAGTTAATTGTACAATAATGGCGCTTGAGCAACATAATACTGCTTTTTGCAAGCAAACACTTCTTTTTGGAGAGCAATAAAATAATAAAATAATACTACCAAGCAAAACACATCTGATAGTATGATTAAATCATAATAATCACAACGTTTATGATCTTACATGCTTAGTTTGCCAGCAGAATGTCAAAA
>JAOVVH010000043.1:19325651-19347800 GCA_028566435.1 Scorpiodoras heckelii
TTAACATAGTTTTATTTTTTCTCCTTCTGTAGGGTATGTTAAGCAGACTGTCGATGACGTGACCCAAACGGAAATAAACTCATCAAATCCTGCCTCTGTCTCTGCTGGTCAGACTCATCGATGTGTTTCAGACTTTACTTCCTTCAAGGGTCAAATGCACCACTTTGAGAGCGACAACTCAAGAGTGAGTCTGGGATACTATCTGGGATGCCATATAATGCCTTCCAGAGCTGGGAGAAAATCAGACACAGAGTCATCCAACTCTTATTCTAAACTCTGTTCATCTACATCAGCGTCTCATCCCTGCAAGCAAGATGTAATCTTCACTGAGTCACCTTCGATTATTTCTAAATCTGCGTGCCAAAATCCCATTGTCTTTACTCCATCAGAACAGCTCTCCCCTCCACCCTCTCCACTCTACCTACCTTTTGCTCCCTCCGTGTCCCCTCCCTCATCCTCCCCTCCTCTCTTTACAGCAGCATTCTCTGTCTGCAGTCCTGGAAGTTCACCTCAGCTATTACAGTCTCATAAATCCAGAGCTGTCCCTATGTCATGGTCTCTTAATCTGGATACAAGGGAAGTGTTCCGTTCATCCCAAGCAACATGGAGACCATGGAGCTGAAATGATTGGAGGTGTTGATAGCTTGAGACCTGACCAAGAAGTAAAAATAGGGTGCTCATACACACCTCTAGTGGACACATGATACCCAAGGGACAGAATATTTGTAGCCATTCAGCTGGAATTCTTTTTTATTACAGTCCAAAGTTCAAATGTGTAATATACTTATTTACTAGAATCTATTTATTGACAAATGTGAATGTCTCTGTAGGCACCTTACTGTTTGTACATATATATAAATTGCAGGTAGTGTCTTACTGTTGTCAGTGCCAGTGATTTTTCTTGATTAAAACACTTAATAAATGACTTAACATTGTCTCCTGTAATAAATTTCTGATCATGTAATGTTAAGGTATTTTGAAACATACAAATCACAACATATCACACTGTTACAATAACAAGGCATGAAGTTAGCTGGGATGAAAACAAAAATCAGCCCAAAATGTTGCTTGAATTTGCAAAATGTTGATAATAATATAATTATATTATAATAATTTAGTGAGTGTCACCTAATATTATGAAAGATAACTGAACATGTCCAACATATTGTAGCAATATGCCTCAAAATGACAGTGTATGTCATACAAATGGGAAAATACAACATAAACAAAGTATTGTGCCAAAATCAAAATAATGTGCTTACAGAACACAAATTTGTTTTCATATCAGAAAAGATATATAAATAAATATGCTTCATTCTCTGTGCTCTGACTCTACACCAAAATGAAAAACTGACCTCGTTCTGCCTCATGGAGGAGCTATCGTATAAGCATTTACTTTGTGGTCCATATCTTGTAAAATGTAAGTCAGACTCTCAGCATTATTTTTCCTTATATTCCTTGGCTTAAGCAGAATTCGACCATGCTCATTAATTTGTCATGATGGATTTTTAGCTAATTTTCATAATATGCACATCATATATTTGCAAACTAGTCCTAGGATTTTTTTTTGGATTTAAACAAATTTGGTGTTAAATTGCTCAGAAGAGTGTGGAACCTGAATAATTATCAAAAACATGCTGACATTTGTATATGGCCACCATGTCAATCACTTCTACTGAGGTGGAGCCCAACTGACTCAAATTGGAGAGGTGTCCAGTCAGAGGGTTAGAGCAAACATTTCCATCTATTGCAGATGATATTCTCTTCTTACATTCTCTTGAGTATTTCGCTGCTGAGTGTGAAGTCACTGGGATGAAAATCAGCATCTGCAAGTCTGAGGCCATGGTTCCCTCCAACAGAGTGTAATGCTCACTTCAAATAAGGGAAGAGCTCTTCCCCCTGGTGGAGGAAACATCATGGGATTAAAGCTGCAATGATTCGTCTGAATAATTGATTTCTTTTTTATTTTTAATTTAAAGAATTAACAAGGCAATTTTTTTTTTATATGTGACTAGGCATTTGCTTAACTAAAAACATAAATGAGTCAGAATACACTGAAGTACCAGAAAAACTGGTATGCTTTAATACTAGGTGGTTAATATGATATTCCAGGTAGTTGCATGAATGATGTAAAAAATGATCTATCTAGTTAATACTTGGTAGGTCCCCAATGGAATCTTGGAGGGAACGTTGCACAGTTCTGACGCTGATGTTTGTTGTTCACTCATAGCAACCAGATAAAAACACCCTAGCAACCGTGTTAGCATAGAAACCACCAGCAGAATTGTGTCATTTAATGCTATGACCTTTGCACAGGCTTCAACATTTTTACCATTAACCATTACATGTTATAAACTTTTACCCTTTAAATTGTTACATCTTAACATTTCACATTTAATATAAATGACAACAAGACCATGTAACTTGGTTTAACTCTTGTAGCTGTCTCTGTCAAGCCAACATCAAAGTTTGTTTATGAACTTTAGCCTATAAGTCTTCTTCTTTTTATTCTATTCAAAAAAAATTGTACCTTTTTATGGTCTCAGTTTTTGACATACAAAACATGAAATTCGGCACAGACATAGATTTCATATAAGAATGGGCTGCTTGTGCCTTTGGGAAAGATCAGGATTACGTTTGCCACTAGAAAATGCTCTGAACTGGGTCATTTTTGATCGATAGATAGATCATTTTTTACATCATTCATGCAACTACCTGGAATATCATATTGACCACCTAGTACCATGCCAACAACAACCTGGAATATCATAGTAACCACCTAGCAACACCCTAGCAACCTGCTAGAATAGAATAGCAACCACCTAGCAACACACAACCCATTTGATTACTATACCAACTAGCAGCACCCTGGCAACCAACTGTAATATGATAGCAACCACCTAACAATATCCTAGCAACCAACTTGGCTAGCATAGCCACCACTTAGCAACACCCTAACAACAAACTGGGTTAGCAACAAACAGGAATATGATAGAAACTAGGAACAATCTGGGATAGCATAGTAACCACCTAGCAACACTCATGCAACCATCTGGTTTAACATAGGAATGACCTAGCAACTTCAAACATGTTTCAACATTTTCAACCTCTTAACCTTTGCAAAGCAGCATCAGACAGGGCACCAATCCATTGTAGGGCAGACACACACACTCATACACACACTCACACACTAGGGGCACTTTAGAGACACCAATTAACCGAATATGCATGTCTTTGGACTGTGGGAGGAAACCGGAGTACCCGGAGTAAACCCATGCAGACACGGGGAGGACATGCAGACTCCACAAAGAAAGGACCCAGACAACTCCACCTGGGGACTGAACCCAGGACCTTCTTCATTCAAATTCATCAGGATTGAAAATGTGCTTTACTTTCCTTTGCTGCCATCTTGTGTTCACTATAAGCACACAGTGTTCATGTCTCCCACATCAAAGAGTATGGTTTGCCCACACCAAATGATCAAAGAAGGTTGGTGTGAATATAATGTTACTGGATGTCAAAAAGAAAACTTCATGTGGCGACTTAAACTAGTTAGTTACAATTTGAACCTGCATATTCTAACACATCTCATATGTCGTTACAATAATTTACAAGTAAAGTGTACATGTAGTAACTATATATATATATATATATATATATATATATATATTAATTGCATCAGGTCATCAGGGCCAAGATATGTAAGATAGATAAGTGGTACTTAACCTAAAATGCTAAACTTACTCTTTAAACTAGGTTAAACAGTTTTCTCTACTAACCCAACTGGGTGATATGGTCAGCAGAGGGCATCCTCACATAGAAAAAGGCTATAAATTCAACTGTCTCCAGGATAATCACTTTACAGAGAAATGCACTCTCAAAAACATAGGGCTCAGCATTGTTGCTGTCCTGACTAGCTGTCTGGCAATAAGCCGAAGATTCAAGATTTCTCTCTTTTATAAATGACAGTATTTCTCTCACACTCTTTCAGCTGGGGATAAGTGTGTGGCCTGTTCCTTATCTGTTGCTCACATCTCTATTACAAGGACTGAATATTTTCTACAGAAGGCACCAAGGGATTTAGCTGGAGAAAACAGGCTCTATGACATGATAGAACATGTCTTCGGATAATGGTTATTTCTTTTTTTCTGCCTTTCGGCCTCCTCTTCTCTCATCTTCATGTTCAGAAGCATCTCTCTGTAGTAGTGCCATTTCTTCTGAGGTGGCTATTGTTCATTGTAAGGCAAGCAAGGATGCATAGCATGGCAAGTTCTGCCTTTCCCCAGTGTCTTTTCACAGTGATCTTTGCAATGTCCAGTTCTAACTCCAGAGCAGCACAAATTACAGAGTCCCACAGGCTGGGTAGATGAATACCTCCCAAATGATAATAATTATGAAGAGCGCATCGAAAAAAAAAAAAGAAACCACATTGAGAAAAGGTATATAACAATTGCTTACATACACACAGATTTCTCAGGACACACTGATTACAGCTAATCTTGTTCGTCACAGCTACTTAAATGCTGACTGTAGCTCATGCATTCCTGATATGGCCCAAACAGGGAGTGACTTAAAGAAAACACTGAGGAGGAATCAACTAGAGAACTGGAGAACTAGATCATTGCTTTTGTCATGGTTTATTGGGCTCAGAGCTAAATACATTTGTGTTGGCACATCTGGAAAGCAATTTGTTGAGGCAGCACTGCTGTCAAACATTTCCGTCACACGTGCACACACTTGTACATGCTGGATGTTGAATGCATGCACGAATAACATTCACTGGAAGCATTTTTCTAAATCTACACATTTAGCAAGATTGGCTGGAACTCCCTCATGCTTTGAACAAAAAAAAATGTTTAAAAAGGAATATATAGTGGTGCATGTTTCTACAACATAATGATTCATTCCATATATACAGACAGTAGTCAGGAAACACCAAAGGCAGTGGGATGTTGCATTTAAGGAGTGTGGCTTGCTGAACAGACCTACATTTGAGAACCTTGCATATTTTAACCTGCAATCTTCGTCATGTCTAATAAATACAACAGGCATTCGTTATTTTCCAGCAACCTAAAGACCTTTAGGTATAAATGATTCCTACTTCCTTGTAAGCCTGGCAATAGAGTCTGGTTAATAAAGCAAAGTGGTCATGTTCATTTCCTCATTCTACAGATTCAAAGTCTTTAATTATTAAGAGCTGCAAGATTATAGAGGTGGTTAGTCTTAGGAAAGGCTAAGCTCAGGAATTGCTGAATCAACTTTGTGAGATCTTACCCATAATATTTATTTCAACCTGCAATAAATCATGATGTTTGTATTTATAAGGATCCATCTGGTGTGCTACCTTCTATCTGGTGTGCTAGCCTATCTTTATTATGCTACAAGTAAGCTGCACATTAATGCATATATTATTAGAAAAAACACTCTTGATCATTCTTCAGTGGTTATTTGGATGTTTAAGACACTTCAGCTTCTTTAAAGGACTCTACTTGGAATCTGAGTCTTTTGTATGCTTTTCATACAAAATAGAAAAAAATAGAAAAAAAGAAGCAAGTCTGACAGTCAAAGTCTCCAGAAGATCTGTGGCATATTCTCCAAAACTGCACAAATTGTACCTGGGACTACTATTTAAAAAACAAGCAAAGGGTTGTCACACCAAATGTTGAATTTAGTTTATTACAATTTACTGCACATTGTAGTATTTTCACTTAAAGTAGAATAAAAAATCTTTGAAGGCAGCATTACAGCATTTGTTTCTTAGCAACATGTGAGTAAGGATTATGCACAGTACTGTATATACAGACAGCTGACAGATTAAAAGAAAAACCAGCGATGCTCTGTTTGGTCTTTTTTATTTTCTTCTGACTGATCACTTTTATCCTACAATGGAACATTTCTATCCTGATAGGTACGGTCAATTGCAGGATGACTCCACATGCCTCCACATGACCCCACATGCCTCTGAATGGTTTGATGAAAATAAAAATAATTATAAAACATATGCTATTGCCTTCACACTCATCAGCTCTCACCTATGATACATTATCTATGCTAAGACATATTGAAGCTGTTCAGGTCAATTGTGCCAGCCCAATCTTACTAAAACAGTTTAGGTTTTTTTTTTTCCTTTAATTTGTCACCCACCTGAATATGGCTGTTCAGGTTGGACAATCTAAGAAGTCTGTATGGGTTTGAGCCTTTTTCCCCAACTGTACAGTATAATTTATATTTATACATAGGGTAGCTTTTGCCTACTCTGCAACATGATATGTGGTACTGAGAGTGCCATGTAATATTTCAGTATCTAGATAACTCACTGAAGATATAGGTTTTTCGATTCAGCCTAAATGAGCACAGTGCAGGAAGACACTCAGGAATTTCGATCTGTCGCTACCCACAACTAAACACCATTTTCCCTTCTTTCATTTCTCTTTTTTTCGCATGCTGCAAAGGGGCTTTGAAGTCAACAGAGAAAGAAGTCTGGACTGTAGCAAAATTGCCCACAGTTTGAAGTTTTTTTTGTTTTTTTTTTTTACATAAGTCTGAGTTTAATTTCAGGTCACAAGAGACAGCAGCACTGACAGATTGACAGGACTACTGGACACACATTCAGGGAGCCATGAGGGCATTAGTTGACCCCAGTGCATATTTCCACTGTCCATGCATGACCACACAAATAAACATACCACAGTGTGGTGCCTAGGTGATGAACAGAGCTTGGGTCAAAAAACTATACTTAATTTAGTGCACAATTCCATGTGACAAAAAACTCCATAATCACATTAAATAAGATATGAATTTACTCTTCTATTGATCTACACCCTTTGAACATATTTTAACATGACTAAGGCCTCAATGATATTTTCATTCTTGCTTATGAATCCTACTTTATTATCTTTATTATCTGATTACTCTTTTAGTGGAGTCTAGGCAACTTGCTATCCTTTTACAATAGAACTGTTATTGTCAGGATGCTTAGAAGAATGTTAGTTATATCAGACCTCTTTTGAAATGATTAAATAGCTGCTTATAGTCAAAGTAGTTATTTAATGCAGTATGTAAGCAGGGTCCTCTCCTGTTTCTGTAACCCATAGTTAATAGACATTGTATCTGCCTCTAGTTCTTGATAGTCAAAACAAACATCACAAACAAGTTATGCCTTGAGGTTACATGTTAGATGAGAAGTCCTTTTTAGAAGCAGTATTACCTTGCTGCCTTGCCTGACCCATCTCTCCCCTGCCATGGGTGGGCTATGACCCAGCTAGCCTGGAGCTATGCTTACATAAAAACCTATGCACTGCACTCTTGTAATCCTTCAGGATGCACTTCACTTCAGTTAGAAGGTTACACCACTCTCCCTCCTCCTCTAACCCCCCTAGTAAAATCAGGAGAAACTTAACATGTCAAAGGTTGATGGGAAAAAAACCTGATGGTAGTATTTCATCTGAAGGGGAGTTATTTTTCTGGTGACTAAATATATGTGGAGAAAACAATTTTGACTTTTTAACATTAAAGTAACTGAAACTTTCATGATTGGGAAAGAAAAAGGGGTTAAAATGTAGTCTGCAAGCTCAAAGAACCAAGTTTTTTTTTCCTTTTAAAATGTATTTGAGTTTAATTGCATTTTCAGTGGAATATATTTACTGTATATTTCATTATTATATAATGAAAGAATGTAATAATTTTATATTCTCTGAAATCTAAATAATGTTATACTTGACCCTCACTCTTCATCTTGCAGGTGGTGAGCCCACAGGATGTTTCTATGTTACCATTTTGGGCTGATCCTGACCGGGTTATGAGGGTGGCCCTGTCACCAGATGCTCACCTGCAGACACCACCCCCATGTGTAGCTTCAGAGGTGGGTCCTGGAAACCTTCATCTGGGAAAGGTTTTCTTCAGGGTGTAGTCTCTTTCTACCTTTCATGGGTGGTTTTTAGGTTTTCTGTTTGTCTGACCTCTACTCTCACATTTTTTTCTCCGTAGGAAGCCCGACTGGTAACATTTAGCTCTCAGTGACAAAGCCCTGAAATTCAACAAATTACACAAGCCCCATCATCACAACAAGGTACTGATCCATGAAGGGGATGTGATGCCAGTCAGGCAGCAGACATGTGATGGATAGTCTTAAATGCGCTAGACCCTTGCAATGGAAACTGGGTTTGGGGGCATGGAATGTCACTCCACTGGTGGTGAAATTGCCTGAGTTAGTGTGTTAAATGGAAAGGTAGTGACTAGATATGTGTTTAAATCCAAATACTGTATGTGATGTGTCCTTGGGTGGTCTCTGTCCTACTCTGTAGAGAAAGGGGGAGATCTGTCACTTGGTGGGGAGATAGGTTTGTCATACAGGCCATTGGCCAGATTTACTTGGCAAAACCAGGAGAGCCTTCTTGGATGCTTGGGAAGATCTAGCAGAAGCTTTGGTGGGAGAGTAATTTAACTCCTACCTCTAAAACGAATTCTCCCTTTTACCAAATGAGGTCAGGGACATTGAGTGTGAAAGAATCATGTTCAAGCCTGAACTTGTAGAGGCAACAGCAAGAAACTGTGGCCAGAAAGCTATCAGTGCCCTAGGATGTGCTGGTTTAGACCAGTGGTGAGAGAAATCATCAAGTTCATAGGGCTCACCTGACTGAATTGAGATACAAGCAATGGCCTCAAATGTTCTGGCAAATCATGCCACAAGAGGGGGAGTAGAAACCATGCATGATCTCTACTATGCTAGTGCAGAGAAATGTTGATCTCTACTGGAGATATATTGTTCAGTGATGGAAGGAGCACTTTGAATAACTGCTTAAATCAATGAACATGGCCTCCCTTCATGAGGCAGCACCAGAAATTGTTGGTGTTTTGGATCTCCATGGGGATTTCCTGTGGTTACTATGGCCAGAGATGTTGAAGGCACTGAAAAAGGTTTGGGTTGTGTATTTAATATGTCTCTTCAATGTTGCATGGTCATCTGGGGCATTAAAAAGTGTTCAAATTATAGTGGAATCACACCCTTCAGCCTCCAGAGAAATGTCTATGGTAGAGTTCTTGAGAGGAGCGTCCATCTGATAGTTGGAGAAGATCCAGGAGAAACAATGCTGCATTTGTCCTGCGGGCTGTAGAACAGTGGACAACTCTTCAAACAGAGCTCTTGCACACCTTCATGAGGAGTCTTGATAGCAGGCTAGCATGCAGGAGAATGGGATATTTGGATCAATACCTCATGGAATCTGGTATCTGTATGACCAGAGTTATATCTGCTTTCTTCATACCTCATGGAATCTGGTATCTGTATGACCAGAGTTATATCTGCTTTCTTGCCGTTAAGGTGAAATAATTTATAGCAGGTCTCAGACACTGTCAGTCATGGGCTTTATCTCTAGTCCTGATTGTACTTTCATTGCCAGGAAATCAAGACACTGCTAAGGTTACTGATGTTGTTGTCTTATGTCCATCAGAAGTAGCCCTGCAACATGCATTCAATTGTTTTATGTTGTGACCTTGTGTGAAGCACCAGAACTTGAAAGGAGACCCAGGATCAAATGTAAAGGTTATATTTGTCTTACAGTGGGCTTAGGAATGTCTGGACATCCGACAGGAGAAGTTCAAATTTGTGGTAAGTTGCTAGAGAAGTCTGGACTGACCTGAGCATGTTGCTAGTACATGCCACCAAGAAATGTGGTAGTAAAATGAATGAATGAACAAATAGTATACCTTACCAACAGACACACGTGACTTGAAACCTGAAGTTAGGAAGTAAAAAGAAGAGTATGAAAAGAGTATGCATGGCTTTACTGCTGGATATGCATGGTTTTATTGAAATCGTATGTTTTTAAAAGAAACATATTTGCCACGTAAAAATGCTTGGCATGAATCAGGGGTTTCCCGAGGTAGCACTAATAAATCCCTGTACACACAAGTAAGTCACAGTCAAAAAATGTATGTTGGAAGTGAGCCAATCACTGATTGCTTTTATTATATTGTTGCAATGCACATGTCTTACCACATTAAAGAGTACAAGCTTGTAGCAGCATTACTGATGCTTGTTTGTTTACTCTATGGTAATATACTGTATGATGTGCATTAATTTAAATCATATGACAAAACTTTATAATATATAATTTTATCTATGCATAAAGGGAGTGGCATTAGAAAAAAAAACCCATAAGTTTGCATGTGTAAAATGATTTTTTTAAAATGTAAGCCTATTGCTTGTGGAGGATTTGTTTATATTGAATAGTCATCTATATGACGCAGCAGGTGAGCTGAACTGATGTCTGTTTTGACATTTCCAGCACATGCACAAAGGTTTGCAGATTAGTATGGACAATCAGCAATGAAAACCACAGCTCCTATATTTAAATTAGACTTGAAATGTATTCAGACTGCATGAATGATCAATTATCTGCAAGACAGGTATCTACTCTGGCTAATCTGACAATACATTTCAAAGGTAGCGTGACAGTGTGTGTGTGGTTCTTATGATCTATGGCAAAGCCTTTGTTCTTCTTTTTTTTTTTAACCAAGGTGAAAACAGCAAGATCTTATCTATGGATAAAGGCAAAGATCATCATGGAGTATTCAGACGTAATGAGTGGACCACCAAGTAAAGATCTTCATAGAGGAATACAGGCAAAATGATATGAGCCCAGGTCTTCATGTTAAGATAAAGAAGATCAAGCTCTCCTTGGCAGAAGCTAAGAGACGACCAAGATCTTGTGGCACTTTGTGTAAGTCAGATATGGCGATAGAACGTAATGATAAGCATCATGAAAGTACCTCATCCTTGATGTTCTTTTTTTTTCATTCTGTTCTCCCACACCACCACCATAATCCTGACACTGGAACTTTAAGAACTGAAGAGCTGGCAGAGAAATAAACATGTTTGGCTGACAGGGAAATATGTGCCATTGACAGGACAGAGACACAAGTGAAAAAAAAGTGAAACTGATGAGTGCATGTAATAATCTATTACAAATAATATTTATCATGTATATAACGTTACATTTAAAACAATATTTCAGCTTTTCTGTGGGAGATGGCACAAAGATAAGGGTACTATATAGATTTGTCATATTCATAAGCACAGAGCATTTTAAGCATTTTAATATGTTGCAGAAATTGCATGACATAAAAAGACAGCCAAGATAATGAACCTACAGAAAACATGACAGTGTTACCTGAGAACATATGCTTGTACGGATGTGCAGATTGTTAATCTTTTTTCCACAGTCAGTCTGTACAGCATGTTGTAATTCTATATCACTGTGTGGAATGTCACAAATTCTAGTCAGAATAGTACATAAAGCAAAATTCTTATATTTTTTTTTATCTAGGAAAGTGTCAGCTTAGACCACTAATAATAATGGATTTCAAGAGAAACTTTACTATGTACAAGGATCTAAAAAAAATTGTAACAAAAAAAATAATCAAATAGATGAATAAATAAAAGCAACAACAACAGCAGCAACAACAACAACAACCTTGCTTACTTGCATAAAAATTTCCAGTATAAAGTATTGAGAGAAAGGGAAGTTATAAAGGTGTTGTTGTACTATGTAGGTAAAGTTACAGACTGCATAGGTTTATACCCAACCAAGCATTTAAGTGGCATTTTGGACAAAAATATTAAGGCTCTTTTAGTTGGACGTTAGCAGTTTTCAGTTTTGCACCACACTGTCCATCACATACAAGATCCAACAGATGCATAAATACGAAGTTAAAATGCATGACAAGTCCCATGTCTATGAAATATTCTGTGGGAATTTTATGAGATAATGTATCTACCATATTTAACCTTCTATCTACACTGAATTATAACACAGCTCTAATACCATATAATGTCACCCTGTGTATTCTCCAGATCTTGAAAAAACACACTAACCCTGTGTTATCAGTTCCAAATGACAGCGGATATCAACGTCAAGCTTAAAAGGGATATTTCCTCTTGCCTAGTATGTTACCTATATGTACTGAAGCCAATATTATAGCTGTCATCTCCCTGAGTGCTGCTGCCATAAAGGAATCTTTTGTTCTGCTTGTAACTTAGACATTGTTAAGCTCTCAGGTGCACAAAATATGCTGAAGAATGGAATAGTATATGTGCTTGTGAACATGGCATAACTTTTTCCTGTTGACAGAGCAGGATTCCTTAGCAAGTGCTTGCTACATGTCTTATCCCTTGTTAACTCTCACCCTATCCCATCGAATATCATGTTATCCACATAGCGCAAGCTCAGAATACTATAGATTTGAAGAAAGCTGCATGTGAAGTTACGTGTGAAGGCTGTTCTTTTTCTGTTTAAATTCTGTTTAGATGTAACTTTTTGCCAGAATTTTAACACAACTATATGATGCCTTAACAGTGACCAAAAAAATACACCTCGCACCTTTTGCCTGAGGGCTATGAATTCTGTTGACTGTTATGTTCAGTCACCATAGGTGAAGCTCATCTTTGGGCTCACCCCTCCCCTCTGCATTTTAAAGCAGAGAAATGCTTTTGTTTGACAGTGACAGGGGGAATGCATGGATAAACATGGCTTCAGCTATTCAGAACCTCAAAAAAGGTCCTTAACATGTGAGCTCTGAGCTCAACTTTGATCTGCTTGTTCTTACACAACTGCCATGAGCTTTACAAAGGTGAGTATAGTTGTTTTGCTTATTTTGTACATGGTCTTTGTCAGTTGCTAGATTGCTGTAATTTGAGGACTGAGGAGTATAAAAAGGTGGCAATACACTGTTGCCATTCTTTAGTCCTGTAAAGATAATAAACCTGACAGATAGAGACGGTCTTACGTCACAGTTTATGCCTCTGTTCACAGTCATCTGTTTCACAATCAGACTGTACATCCAGCTGTAATGCCATATCTCATTAAATCCAACCCTAAAAGCCAATTCATTTTTTTTTTCTAACTTATGGAATGGAGCAGTTCAGTGTTTGAACACAAGACTATTGTTTATGTAAAGTCTGTCTTTAACTTTATTTATATCCAGGAAGCTGTCAGCTTAGACCACCTCAAGGTGCCAAGATGCCAATCTCCCCTTTGGTCCTTGAATACTTTGTTGTAATATTTGATGTTAAACTCACTTTGAATCCATTTTGGGAAGTCCAATCTCTTCCTTTCTTCATATTCCTATTAAACATCCATTTGTCCATCAGGGTTATGAGATTTTTATTATTGCAGGTTTGTGACAAGGTGATGGGAAGATGGCCGGCTGCTTGACAGCAGTGTTGTGATTCCCTCTTAGATTAGGCTGACTGCAATAAAACAAGCACCTGCATGGGGAGCGAGTTCATAGCAGCTTCACATTCTGAAGCAATCCAGATCCGGCATTTCCTACTGTACATAATAATGGCCCTTTCAGCATGCAGTCAATGCATTAGGGGCAAGGCATTTGAAGGCTGTGTAATTATTTTACAATAATAATATCAGTTTCTTGATTAGGTGAATCTGAAATATATTTTAATTGATTAATATCTTGGATGGGACGGCACAGTGGCGCAGTGGGTAGCGCTGTCACCTCACAGCAAGAAGGTCCCGGGTTCAATCCCCGGGTGGAGTGGCCTGGATCTTTTCTGTGTGGATTCTTAATGTACTACCCGTGTCTGTGTGGGTTTCCTCCAGGTACTTCGGTTTCCTCCCACAGTCCAAAGACATGCATATTAGGTTAATTGATGTCTCTAAAGTGCCCTATGAGTGTGTATGTGTGTGTGTGTGTATGAGTGTGTGTGCCCTATGGATTGGTGCCCTGTCTAGGGTTGATCCTGCCTTGTGCCCTATGCCGCCGGCTAGGCACCGGCACTCCCGTGACCCTGGGGACAGGAATAAGCGGTTAAGAAGATGAATGAATGAATGAATGAATGAATGTCTTGGATGACAGCAGATAGCACAAACCCTATTTACTGCTTTATTTGAATGGAATGTTATGGCAGAAATGTTATTTGCGTGAAGCACATGAGGTGTAAGGCACTGTGGAGGTATGTACACATTGCTCAAGTGTAATTTTCATAATTTTGTCAATATAAACTGCTCACTCACAATTGGAGTTTTGAAGTAACTGATGTTTAGGAGAAAGCCTTCTCCCAAAGCTCTATCTTCTGCCTAGTTAATGCCCTAAGAACTCCCCCACTCTCTTTCCTCTAGTGACATGTTTCTGCACCAAACATACCTCTCTCTCCTCATTACTATTCAAGACCCCAAACTCAAGATTTTTTATTGCAGCCAACTGCTGTTTAGCACAAAGCAGAAGCTGTCCAGAAGTCCAGGTTTTCCAAATCCAGGTTCTCAGAGTTCTCACTTCATGTAATTCTACTCTTCATGTGACTTAGTTGAGGGTATGGTCTGCACAAATACTGGTGCAGGGAGTCATTAACAGATGTCAGTATAATTGTCATCTATACTGAAGACTGCAGTGTTATACAGTATATCAGTATGCACTCCATTCATACTTTCCTGTGCATTTTTGCTCAAGGTAACCATGCTGGAATTAGAGCTGTTTCTGCAGTGATAGCACCAAAAAATTACATTAAGAACTATAAATTCAAACTGGCTGATGACAAATACCTTTCTTTTAAAGGCATTGCTATTTTACCTGATTGAAATTCATGGTAAAAGAAGTTATTACCTTAAAATCCATAAACATAAAAAACCCCCAGAAGATTTTATTAACTGATCCTAAGCTCAAATTTCTAATTCACCATCACTCACTGCAGACATTCCTTCATATGTCACATGACATATATCTTATCACCTGCTGTAGCATCTTGTTGTGGTAGCTTGTGCTGCCTTTGATATCGGAGAGCATGGAGGTTTCACCTAAATAAAGGCCCCTTTGTACTCCACTGATTAACTTCTGTACATGAGCTGTTTGATAAGATGAAAAAGCCTCCTTCATGCAACATGCAACTATGAATTTGTTAGATTTGTTTTAATTTTGTAGTGAAATGGTTATGCTAAGCTGTTAATTTCCATTATTAAATAATGATGCTTCTTTCAACTTCTTAGCATTTTTTTAATGATTGCTCTGTACTTAAACACATTACATTTGGAATAAAACAGTTACTATGAGAATAAAGCTTAAATGCTAACTTTAATTAGACTTTATTTTCATTTACCTGTATCAATACCAATTAGGTAAACAACATTTAATTTTTATGCATAACCGTTTATTTCTGGGACTCAAAGCTGAAACATAATATGAAATAAAACAGTATTCTTGCTATTTACAACAACATGCAGCTGCCTGAGCTCACGTGTACATACTCTTCTATGCAATGGGCATCTTCCTGGTGTTGCTTTGTGATTTTTGTAATGTACCCACTTTTCAATCAGCCTTGTTTCGGAGGCTTTTTGTCTTTTGGAGGCTTTGAGTCAAGACAGTCATTGTTCTGGGCCATGAGTAATGACATACACTATATGGCCCATTCAGCCACAAGAACATTACTAAGGCCAGACACCGATGCCAGGCAAGATGAGATCAGGGCTCTGTTCAGGCACCTCAAGTTGTCACCAAAGTGAAATTCTTTTCACAGAATCTATCCTGCTGTCATGAAAAACATTATCAAAAAGACAATTAAGCAAGTTAATTTCATTATTGCATAAGTATTTTCTTCATTTTCTACACTTTCCCAATGACACCAGGATGGTAGTGGTCAATATTTTCCTGACCTAATCTATCGGCTTTTCATGCATGCTTTGGCAAAAGATACATGGTCTTTCTCTTCCTTCTTATCATTGACTTATATCTTGAGATGAACCCTTTGAGCTCAAACTATACTTGTTTTTATATACTTTTCAAACATTTTTTATAATAATTCCAAGTATTGTTTGTTTATTCATTTTCATACAACTAACAGATTGTTAGCTGTTACTAAGCAAACCTGTGATGTTGCAGCTGGTTTTGTCTGCCTAATATTTTTGTGTCTGCTTCCAACTGATACATTCTGATTTTTATGTCTCAATATAGCCTGCTTTAATGTCATTTACACTTCTTTTGAAAAATGGCCACAGATTTCAGATACAACTGTCCCATGCAACATTAAGCCTAAAACATAGCTGACTAAAAACATTTAAATTACTTATGTCATTGAAGAAATGAAGTATATATTAATGAGTGTGATTCCTAAATGCCTTATCCAGCATAGAAAAGGATTTACATGCTCTTTTAACCTCAATATGCTTGAGTACAGTGCCAAACCCCTGTCCAATTACTTACAAACTACTCCGTATTTAGATGTATATAAAACCCTCTGCTTTAGTTGTCATTGCAGCAGGAGTTTTGAACATGCATGCAAAACATACATAGTACTTGAATTCTTGACATCTTTGGTTTGTACTGTGTGTCTATACACCATACACAGGCAGTTACTTCCATTTAATTAAATAGCATCAACTGAATATTATGCCACTTTGGGTTCAGTGTACATGAGGATACTTTTACCCGAAAATGTAATAAAGTACTTTTGATCTTAATTTAATAACTTAGATCTCTGTTAGGTGCTCTTTTTTCTTGTAATGTCCTCAAACTTTTTTCTAGCCCACTTGATCAGTTCTCTGCCAGGGGATTTCCTTTCCTCAGAAGCTTTCCAAATTACTATGGAGGTGGTTTAGTGTTGTGCCGATGGGCCTGTTTGAAGTTGGTCTCTTTAATTCTGGTTTTCACTCCAGGTGGACAAATCTGCCACAAATAAGATGTGCAATAAAATTTCATGGCCTATCCTGTCTAGCATATTGTCTTACCTCTGTATGCATAGATGACGGCATGATAACTTACATTTAAAAACAGTTTGGAGTGCTGTCTTCTCACTTTCATTCATAATTTTTTTTGCCTGGCTAAGACCTCATGGGAGGTTTGGCAGCTGGCATACAACTGCAGTGTCTTTATTCTCATTTTGAACAGTTGCCAAGTACTTGTAGTGTATAATATAAAGTTTACCAAAGGAGGTCTTGCTAAAATTGAAAAAATGACAGGAAGTGAAGGTGCAGTGCAAGAAATATACATAATATACCCAAAAGTTTGTGGAATCCCCATCATCACACTCACATATGCTTTTCAAACATCTCTTTTTTCGGATTTAATCTATACTGCTGAGTCCCTAATTTGCTGTTATAATAACTTCCACACTTCTGTGAAGGCTTTCCACGAGATTTTGGAGCATGGCTGTGGGAATTTGTGCTCATTCAACCACAAGAGCATTAGTAAGGTCAGGCACTAATGTTGGGCAAGGAGGCCTGGTGTGTAGTAAGTATTCCAGTTCATTATAGTGGTGTTCAGTGGGGTTGAGGTCAGGGCTCTGTTCAGTACACTTGCATTCTTCAATTTCAGCCTTGGCAAATCATGTCATTATGGACATTGGTTTGTGCACAGGAGCATTGTCATGATGGAACACGTTTGGCCTCTTAGTTCCCAGGTAGGAAGATTGTAATGCTACAGCATACAAAGACATCTTGTACAGCTGTATGCTTCTATGCTTTTGTGGCAAAGTTTTGAATCACGTATGGGTGTGATGGTCCGGTGTCCACGAACTTTTAGCCTTATAGTGTATATGTAGCTAAACTACAGTACCACATCTACTGACCTGATGCCTTTATTTCCAAAACCACCTTCATGTTATGCTCCCAAATATGTTAATAACTAATATTAACAACACTGTCACTTCAGGGCATTCTGTTTTCTAGAACACACACTATATAGACAAAAGTATTTGGACACCTACACATTACAGCTACAGGAGCTTTTATGACATTCCATTCTGAATCCATAGGCATTGATATGGAGTTGGTCTCTATTCTCACAAAGTTGGAAGCATACAATGTTTTGGTATGCTTAAGAGTTCTCTTCCATGGAACTTAGGGTGCAGGCCCAAACCATGAAAAACAACCCCATAGTATTATCCCTCCTCCACCAAACTTTACAGTTGGCACAATGCAATCAGGCAAGTAACATTCTCCTGGCATTTGCCAAAACCAGATTCATCCATTAGATTGCCAGACAGAGAAGCAAGATTCATCACTCCACAGAAAATATTTCTACTGCTTCCTAGTCCAGTGGCTACATGCTGTATACCCCTCCATCTGGTGTTTGGCATTGTACATGGTGATGTAAGGCTTGCATGCAGCTGCTCGTTCATGGAAATCCATGCCATGAAGCATCTGGTACACAGTTTTGTGCCGATATTAATGCCAGAGGAGCTCTGCAGTTATCGAGACAGCAGAGCATCGGTGACTATTATGCACTATGCACCTGAGCACTCAGTGACTCTGGACTGTAACTTGATGTGGTCTGCCACTTTGTGGCTGAGTTGCTGCGGTTCCTAAAGGCTTGCACATCTCAATAATAGCACTCACACGTGATTGTGGAATGTCTAGGAGCAAAGAAATTTAACGAGCTGACTTGTTGCAGTGGTGGCATCCTATTACAGTACCACAATCGAATTCTTTCACAAATGTTTGTAAAGGCAGACTGCATGGCTAGGTGCTTGATTTTACACACCTCTGGCAATGTGACTCCATGAAACATTTGAATTCAGTGATTAAAGGGTGTGTGAGTACTTTTGTCTATATGGTGTATTTTGTAATTTATGTGTAATTTGTTAATTTCATTAACCCCCTCAGCTCTCCTTGGTGCTTGCAAACACTTCTGAGTGCTTGCTTGGACTTGCCATGTACAGTGTTCTTATTTATAGAGGAACATCATGAGAGCATTGTAATTGCAGCTGTATGTACACTGACAGGTGGCCTTTCTGTTTGATATTCACACTGTGATCCTGTAAAATTCACAATAAAAAAAAAACATCACATGGAACCAGACTATTGCAAAATAAACATATTAGAGCTAGTAGCTATTACATTATCACAGTTTATTCCAATGTTGGTATGAACATCAGTAAAAAAATAAATATATAACGTAAAAGTAAAAAACATAGCTATAACTGTGCATGTATGTCTGATGCTGAAAGCATGTCAGAATAGAGATATAACAGGCAATGGGTATAGTACATTCAATTTATATATTTATTATAAAAATAATTTTCTATTCATGAACATTGAACCATCAGGACCAGGAGGTGGAAGTACTGTGGAGATCACCAGGAAATCAAATAACTTACTTAGACGTGAGAACAATTATTCCTTATCAATAAGACATCAATAGGTCCACAAGGTTATTTTCAAACAATCGAAGATAATTGCATTTAGACAGCAAGCAATCAGTCATGAATGAAAATAGAATCTATAAAGAAATCTATTGTCAATTTGATCAATAATAGGACCAAAATATTTAATCATTTTCAGCAAAATCAGAAAAATAATATATATTAGGTTTTAGTGTAATATTGCAGATAAAATAAAATTGAATTTTTTCTAGTATATGTAAATAGTGCATGTATAGCATCACAATACACGATCATGTTTGCTCATGCTTGAATCAGCTGTCTAGTCTGTAAGCATGCCACAAACCATGCTTCCCCAGTGTGTATCTCTCACACAGTTTATAAGTAGGAGGTTACTGAGTTGCATTAAATAGTATACCCTGATTATTATTTTTGTCAGTGGGCACAATTTGTATTCTGAATTGAAATGGGGTAGTCAGTTAAAGTGCTAAATTACCCAGTACATTCTTCTAGACTATCAGTTTTCCCTGTGTGTAAAGCCAGACTCAACTAAACCCCCTTTTCTTTTGCTCACCTCTTGTTTTGTTATTTTACCTGACAGTCCAGGTGTGAAAGGGGTGAGGCCATGGAAAAACATTCAATTCTGTAAGCTTGTCATGAAAGAATCCATTGATTGACCTCTACATGCACAATGACAAATGGGTTAGCAATTTTCCGCCTCACTTATGGGCAACAATGCACATTTCCACTTTCACTTGGAAGCAGTGAGTGTATCGTGTGCATACCGTTCTCAGGTTTGGTTTTCTCAGATCAGCAGAGTCCATGCCAACAAACAGGACTAAACTTTAAAGCAACTGGACGCATACAGTATATGGCATTTAATCAGAATCACCAAGTGAGAAAAATAGCTGCTTCACATGTGAATCTTATAATTCAGCATCAAGGACCTAAATAATAAAGGCATAAATGTGACAGAAATATGCTGTGTTGAGAAATTAATAATTAATGCCTTAGGCTAATGTTTCGGACATGGATGGACTCACTTGAATTGGCTTACCACAGTTCTTTTATCTGCTGTGGTATACAATCAATTCTTAATGATTTCCCTTGTCATTCATGGATGTTATTCCATGTTTTGGCTGCTGATTGAATTACTCCTGTGGCTGAAGAATGTTTTAGGTGAAAACTATGGAAATTAACCAATTGACCTTTTTTCTGACCCCGTCAATAGGAGAACCCTGTGGGAAAAATCACTCTAACACCAGAAAATCAAAGAGAACTTTGAGCCCACAGACCTGCAGGCAATCTCACCTAAAATTCCCACATGTGAAAAATTATACTACCATACAAAAGCCATGAATAAATAAAAAAAAGGCTCAACAGAGGTTATAACACTGACCAAAAGAGACCTGAAATGATCAACACGAACATTCTCATGCAAAAGGTCTTGAAAAATAATAAACTCTCTCACAAAAATAACAATGTTTGGTACATTTATGTATTTGTAGCTCTAATCAGTGTGTCCTCTAGAGCTGATCTGTCACAGTGCTGAGAATCTAATTGATGCCTCATGCGTTCAGGCACAATTATTTTTGCCCAAAAGTCAAGACCTAATTTGTGGCGTAACACCTTGGATGCATGGGACAAAGGCTCTGAGCTGGACACCGATGGGAGATACAGGGTGGTTTGTTCAGCAGATGTGGGGTGGTCTGGGTGAAGTGCTGAAGGATTTTCCATTTCAAGAAATATAAGGCACATTGCCTGAGGTTTTGTGTATCTACAGGGAGAAACTCGAAACAGGTGAGTTTCCACTAATGATTTGTTGTTTTCTTTCTTTTGTTATTTCTTTGTATGTATGAATGTATGTATGTGCATATGGTGCGTGTGTGTGTGTGTGTGTGTGTGTGTGTGTGTGTGTGTGTGTGTGTGTGTGTGTGTGTGTGTGTTATGTGGTTAAAAAGGTCCAGTTCCTGATTCTGAAATTATATTTTCACAATTTTGTAAAAGTAAATGTTGCACTGAGATAAATGCTCCCTTATTTCAAGACATTTCTGACTCCATAAGTGTTTATCAATGGTTTCTAACTACAGGAAAGTCCCGGAGGTTTTACAAAACATGGTACCATTGGCTGGATGTTATACATCATTCTAAGGTCTCCATAGCAATGAGAATAACAGATGAACCATTCTCACTGCAGTTGACATTTTTAAAGTCAAGAAAAATAAATATACTGAGCTTAAATACATAAACACAATATAGAGCTAAAGATCACAACGATGACATGCCTAAAGCATATATGACATTTAATGTGCTAGGCATTGCTGAAGAATCACTTTTTTTTGTATTGAAGTAATCCCTTCATTGACTTGAATATATGTTATGAATTTCCTACCCAATTCAGTAGACCAACACTGTTCAGTGCTAAGCCATGTCAACAGGATTGCATTGTACTTTGGTTTTAAGGAGGTAATTTACTCTTAAAGGGCTCTAAATAAATAGTTGCTGTGTGTATTGTCAGACACCACCCTTATGCAAACAGATACCTATCCTTAGGAGAATCTACTGCTTAAATCAGCAGGTGAGCCTTAGTCCCATGCCCAGGGCTCGTCCCTGGTCAGCCTGCAAAAATATGAATTATACTTTATCATAATCCGGACAGACAATAAAGCCATGTAGGCTATGTTATTTCCATGTGGCTGTGTGCACACCCTCCTCATATTTACAGCTGACAAACACAGGAGACGTTGACAACTGCCAAGGGAACACCTGCACTGTGACTGAACTGCTGAGATAGAGAAAATGGGGAGTGTGTCTGTGTGTGTGTGTGTGTGAGAGAGAGAGAGAGAGAGAGAGAGAGAGAGTGAAAGAGAGAGAGGGAGAGAGAAAGAGAGAGATGCAACATCAGCCCACAGGCAGGTGTGGAAGTTAGAAATGTCTCAGTCTTTCTCTCACTCACTTCACATAACACATATGTAACTAACACACACACACACACACACACACACACACACACACACACACACACACACACACACACACACACACAC
>JAOVVH010000043.1:19360085-19370222 GCA_028566435.1 Scorpiodoras heckelii
CACACACACACACACACACACACACACACACACACACACACACACACACACACACACACACACACACACACACCTTTACGTTTAAGCTTTAAAATGTTTTTAAAAGACAATGACTTGATCTATAAACAAAGCGTGTGTCAGAAGAGGAGGAGAGCTGTTTGAACTCTGCAGTGTTGAGACTTGCCCCTGTGACAGCTCCCCATCACTGATGATATTATGAATCCTAAGAATGGCATTGGATTACACTGCTCACTCTGACACAGTGTATGAATCATTTCTGAGAATGTTTGTATTTCTGACAGCATCTGCTCGAGCATATGGGCTCAGTTTCTTTCTGCAAGACTGAAGCTGACTCTTGTATGGATGTCTGCAAAACCGTTTAACCATCATACACAGAACAGGCCCAAACCTATGTTGCTACTTTGATGGCTCTTCATCTGCCTTATTGTGCATGGCTACAAAAAACCCCCCAAAACAGCACACCCATTCTTCTTAGTAAAATAGCATAATAACAAAAGTGCAAAAAAAAAAACATATTCTTGAGAACAAGGATAATGACATGCCAATGGTCTAACAACAGCTTCTGACAGTTTTTATGATATAATAACTCTTACATGGTTCATGTTCAATCCTAGCACAATTTTTGCACTTTGACCAGTTTGATCAATCAGTTTGATCTCTGCAGGAGCATATATTCATAAAAACATTGAAATCAATATAAAGTCTAACAGCTCTGCAATGAGTATTAAGTCTAGATTTATGTGCTCTGGCAGCCAGCTGTCTTTTACCTGCTTTGCTAGGCATACTGACATCCTTTCCCACAACACTCAAAGCAGTCACCCTGAGCTATCTGTGCTCAAGTCACTATCTCTGCCTGCAAACAAAAGCTAGGGAATGCTTTCAAGGGTCACAACAAATTTTTCCTTAAGTCTTTCCCTGACTGAATCTTGACAGTTGCTCTTCCTTTTCTCGCTTTTTGCACAACAAAAGGACTAGCAGGCCTGAAAGAAGAACACACACCGCACATCAAGCATCCACAATCAGCAACAGATCACTTGAGAATGTTTTACACCTAGGAAAACAAACAGAGGATGGCCTGGGAGCCAGGCACTCAAGCTGCTTTTGTTTGGGTTTGTGACCAGCCTGATTACTTGAGTTTAACTGTCTCTATTTGTGTGGAAAAATAACACCAATTAGGGGTTAAGAAGGGAATCCCCTTAGATGTTATCAATGGCTTAGGAGGGATGTTGTGTTTGAAATGATATGTGATAGCTTGATTTTAAAGGGCAGTTTAGGGATCAAAAGGCATAAATTCATAATTTTTAAACTGTTAAGAATGATGTATTATGTATTGTTTTCCAGGCATCATCTCATATACGGAGTATCTGTTTCTTCTTTGCATTTTGACAAGTGAGTATGAACGAGTATTCAGTGAATGGCATGGATTTTTAAACATTTAAATGCAGTATTGAGGTATTCCTTTTGCATCAATGTCTGATTTGTTTTGACATTTTCTAGAGCCTCAGGCAGGATTTAGGATAGCTTTCAACATGTTTGATGCAGATGGCAATGAAATGGTGGACAAAAGAGAGTTTATGGTGGTATGCTTTCCCTTTAGTTTATACTTATCTAACTAAGTGCATATGAGCAAATATCAAATAAAACACTTTTCTCTTATAGCTAGAGGAAATATTTCGTAAGAAAAATGACAAAAAAGATAGAGGTGGAGAGACGGACAGCTCATCACAGCTGGTAAGAGAAACAGCAAATGATTTAATTTCAGCTAAATGTCAGAATCACTGCCACTTTTGATACGTTCACCCAGCTTAACCCAGTGATTGGAAAAATGTTACAAAACCCATTTTCAGAAAAGTTGGAACACTTTTTAAAAATGCAATAAAACTGAAATCTGTCATTTTTTAAGTAAACTTAAAGCTTTATTTAACAGTTTAACAGACAAAGAAAAGATATTCAGAAATTTAGAAAGTGAAGTCTGCAACATGGTCAAAAAAAGTTGGGGCAAAGGCATGTTTACCAATGGGTTACATTACTTTATTATACTTTTTATAATAAAATTGAAGATACTAATTGTTGCTGTTTTGCAAGTGGAATTTTTGCCCATTCTTGCGATGTACATGACTTGAGCTGCTCATCAGTTTGTGGTCGCTGTTGTCTGATTCTCCTCTTCATGATGCGCCATACATTTTCAATAGGAGACAGATCTGGACTACTGGCAGGCCAGTCAAGCACACACACTCCATGTCTATGAAGCTACTCTGTTGTGCAGAATGAGGCCTGGCTTTGTCCTTCTGATGTGGATTTCCTTGGAAAAGACGGTGTCTTCATGGCAGCACATAAAATACCAATATAAGCCTCACATCAATGGTATCTTCACATATATGCAGATCACCCATGCCGTGGGCACTGATGCACCTCCATTCCATCACAGATGCTGGTTTTTGAACTTTTCATTGGTAACAGTCCGGATGGTCTTTTTCATCTTTAGCACATAGAATTTGACATTTATTTTCCCCAAAAACAAGCTGAAACGTGGACTCATCTGACCACAGAACACATTTCCACTGTCTTCAGGCCCAGAGAACTTGCTGGTGTTTCTGTGCAAAATTAATATCTGGCTTCCTCTTTGCATAATACAGTTTCAGGTTGCATTTCTTGATGCAGCAGTGGACTGTTTTAGGTGATAATGATCATGGCAGCATGATGGTTCCTCAAACAAAACTGCCTGAAGACTTGATGGTCACACACTTTCAGCAGTGATTTCTGCCCTTGGCCTTTATGTACCAAGATTTCCCTTGAGTCCCTGAATCTTGTCATGATATTATGAACTGTATATGGTGAAAGACATACATTTGCAATCTTGCACTGAGAAACTTGTATTTGAACTGGCTGACAATTCTCTCATGAAGTTTGGCACAAAGTGGTGAACCATGACCCATCATTTCTTGTAAAGACTAAACCTTTGGTGGATGTTCCTTTATACTCAATCTTGATAATCTCACCTGTTAAAAGTTAAACTGCGAATTGTGGAACCTTCCAGAACAGTTTTACCTGTACAACCTTTTCAGTCTTATTTTGCCTCTGTCCCAACTTTTTTTGAGTGTGTTGCAAGCATCAATTTCTAAATTTGCATTTAAATAAAATACAGATTTGTTAAATAAATGAATACTTAACAAATTGACTTACATTCATCACTGAAAACACTGAACATATTTCTTTGTTCTTTAATCTGTTAAATAAAGGTTCAAGTGAATAAACAAATTACAGATTGAAGTTTTTATTGCATTTTATAAATAACTTTTCTGGAAATGGGGTTTGTACAAACACACCAGGCCACTATAAAATCTAGAATGTGGCAGTAAACCAATGGCTAGAAGAACTGTATTCTCATTTTCTGTATTCTGCATGTCATCCTCAAGAATGTGGAACTGTATGGATACCAAGGTTCTGTCAGCAATGCTGTATGTATCTGAATATATGAGACAAATGTAAAAGTTTGCATGACTTGCTTCTTTATCTGCCTGTTGTTGTGTGTAGTGCATGATGAAATGTAAAATGTGGCAGTCATGAACAATTGCAGGTCCATTTTTTAGAGTGATGTTTGTACTAGGAACAGTGGTTGAGGTAGACATTTAAAACAAACCTGGGGCTGTTTCACCATTATGGAGCTTTTCTGACAGGTACAGAGAAATGGCGTTTTACTGTGAACTGTGTCACATTTAGGTAAAGTCAAATGAAGTGACCCTTATACACTGTTTAGCCTCAGAAAGGCAGGACAATGTGTCCTAATGGATCTTAGCTGAGTGCAATCTGAAACATGTTTCCATTGTCTGGGACAGCAGCAAAAAGAGACTAGATGATTTATGTTCCTTGTCTACTGTCAGGTGGCGTTCGCTGAGGCATGGTTGCCCAGATCTTGCTTAAAAGGCCCTCCCTCACCCAAAGACAGACCATTCCTCCTAGACCCCCATGTTTTATTTTTACAGTTACTTGAAAAGTGGTATTCAAGCTCAGATTACCTTTTTGTAATAGCCTGGCTATGAAGAGCCATGTGCCAGTCACTGCTAACACTGAATTGGGGGCTCGTCTCAGCAGGGACTAGGAAAACTAGGTTTTTAAGGGTACTGTATGTGTGCCTGGGGTCTCAACAAACATGAATAAGTCTTGATTGTTATCTATGAGGTCTACTCTTGATTATACTGTAAGGAAGGGGAGTGTATGTATTTGCACAGTACGGGTGTTATAGAACAGTTTCAGAGAATCAAGTTTGGCCCTTGAAATCTGCCTTACAGATTGAACCTGTTCACATAGTGAGAAATCCTATAATCCAAAACTACCAAGAAAAGAAAGATAAATAAAAGTCAACAAAAATATAAAGTGATAACTGACATCATTTTGATATAACTAGGCAAAAGAAATTGCTCCGCATGAGCTGAGCCTTCAAGTTCCGGGATGTGGTTTCACCAGAACTAATCACAAAGTATAAATAATAATTAAATATTAAATAATAATAAGTCAGAGGCTAAATTGTTAAGAGACAGCCAAACAAATCAGGCTTCTGATGATTGTTTTAATGGTGTGATTAATACTAGGCTTTTATAAAAGCCAAAGTTACATGTAGTATATAGTACATATAGTAATTCCTTGATGATTATCAAGCTAAAAAAAACATAGTTCCTAGTATTAACATGTGATAATGGAGTATTATGCTGCCAGCATGTAGCCAAAACTCAATTTGTAGGTGTGTGTTTTCATTAAAGCTCTGTGATGTTGCTGTTACTCAAGACAAATTGAAAGAACTGTAAAAATGTTTATTTTAGCCGAGACAGTTTTAACAGCCAGTGACTTCAGTATTCACAGATTTTTGCCAGTAAACTTAATGGCAGCTGACAAACTTATTGTTTACTGTTCTGTCTGTATTTGGGGATGTGCATGACTTGCATGGGTGCATGGTAGTAGAAGTAATAATAACCTTTTATGATCTTAAAATGTGTTTTTTTCCCTTCATATCTAAATATGAAAGGTTGTGAATTTGTGGCATTGTTTCTGTGCATTTTCCAGTTTTTAATTGTTTTGAAGGTGTTAACAGCTGTGCTTCTGATATGCAGGTTCTTAAAAAAGAACACGAGTTTGAACCCAGAAGCTTCTGGGATATGCTGAAGCATGGTGCAAGAATAGTTCTCTTTTCAGATCTGGTGGAGGTACAAACATCCTCTATATCATATGTCTTCTAACTGGATCTGTTTGTACATAGTATCAATACCTTTGTCTCCTGTGAAGTTTTCATACGTTTTCCCTGTCCACTCACAAGATTTATACAGGTATTTGCTAAGAGCTTTGCAATTTAGTGACTAGTAAGTTCAGTGTTCATTCGATTACAGTGTATTTTTTTTTGTTTTTGGAATATTTTGCAGCAGTGGGATTTAGGATAAGGTACAATGAGAGCTTGTTGCTAAATGAAAAGCCTCATCATCCTCAACAACAGATCCAGCTTATAAGGAAAGAACACTGATATGAGAAAAGTGCAGATCTTTTTGCATGTGACCCTGTTTGCTTTCTGGAATGGATGACCTGCTCATTATTTCATACTTGCAGATATAAAATACAAAAATCACTTTATAAATAACAAAGCACTAATTAAATGACTTGCTCACAACACTAATTGCTCAGAAAGTCTAAAGTAAGCATGTGAGGCACTGCCTTGCATTAAAATAATATGCACCTGTGCTTAACAGTTATGTGGTATTTCTGTGGAAAGGTACACATCAAGTAGACATGCTATTTAATTAAATCAGAGTTTGATGATGAGTAATTCCCTTTACTTTTGAATTCACAGCACATACAAGAGAACATTGCTGACACAACTCTGTTGGTGCATTTCTTTGGAAAAAAAGGAAAAAGTGAACTGAATTTTGAGGACTTCTACAGGTAAACTTGAACTTGTTCCAGCTGTAGTATTAGATGTGGTACTCATATCACTTAAACATCAACTGTAAATTAATGGATTGTATTTTGTCTCACTCTTAAATCATGTCAGATAAAAACAATTGCCAAAAAAAGAATTAAATTATTGTACATTAACGACCAAGAAAAAAAGCCATGAACCAGATAGTGAGAATATGTGTCCTTTTAACATTTGGAGCTGGCCTAGTCATTTACTTAAGGGCCCCACTTATTCAGTGGTGGCATGTCCTCTCAGCACTGCATCTACATCTTCTTCTCTCTGCAGATTCATGGACAACCTGCAGACAGAAGTACTTGAGGTTGAGTTCCTTGCCTATTCTAAAGGCATGACCACCATCAGTGAGGAGGACTTTGCCCGGATCCTTTTGCGATACACCACTGTGGACAACATCAGCAGCTACCTGGAGAATGTGCATCAGAGCATACCCGATGAGAAGGTAAAGGCTTCTGTTCTTCATATTCCAGTGCAATGCACAACTGCAATGCTGAGTGAAACTTGCCTTTTTAAAAGTAGTGTGAGGGGGATATAACTGGAGTTAGATTACAATACAGCCACTTTCTGCTGGGCCTGGCATTTATATTCTGAAAAATGTACTTTACTATTTGAAACACATTTTAAATAATAATGATGCTAATAAAAAAATAAATAAATAAATAAAATAAAAAATAAAAAAATAAAAAAATAAAAAAATAAATAATTAGAAGACTACTACTACTGCTACTTCTACTACTACTACTACTACTACTACTACTACTACTAATAATAATTAGAATACTGCTACTTCTACTATTACTACTACTACTAATAATAATTAGAATACTACTGCTACTGTGACTACTACTTCTACTACTACTACTACTACTATTAATAAGAATACTACTACTGCTACTGTGACTACTACTACTACTCATAATAATAATAATTAGAATACTACTACTACTACTACTACTCATAATAATAATAATAATTAAAATATTACTACTACTACTACTACTACTACTACTACTACTACTAATAATAATAATAATAATAATTAGAATACTACTACTACTGTGACTACTACTACTACTACTAATATTTATCATAATAATTACACTACTACTACTTCTACTATTATTATTATTATTATTATTATTATTATTATTATTATTATTATTATTAATAATAATAATAATAATAATAATAATAATAACTCATGTAAAATGTTACATTGTAGTATGAATGCCAGTCCTCCAGTATTTACTGAATTTTGTAAATTTTTCTAAACATTTGAAATGTTGTTCATTTTGTAAGTATGCATTTGCTTTTCCTCATACAGATATTAAGCAGGCTAAGGTATACATGAACTTTTATTTTTGCAATATTTCACAAACATTCCCCATTGTGTTCATTTGGAATAGCATATTGATGATGCTTATAAGCCGCAGATTAATTTTGTGTAGAACTTTTCCCGCCAGAGGACTTGCTCATTTGCATTTCACGAGTGAGCCTAAAATACACACCAGAAATCAATGTGCTCAGCTGGTATGTTAACATGAGTCTAATAGAAAAATAGAATCCTCTTTTAAATTTCGCTCTGTTCAAACTCACCCATGCATAAAAAATGTTTTTTCACCTTATGAGGTAGCTGTTGGTAGATGTCCATTGATGATTAAGTGTGTCTTATCACCACGTTAAGTGATATTTTATGTAGTTCCACTTATAAAAACAGCCGAGTGTCACATGTTACTCATTAGTTCATTTGTAAAACAGACATAAGTTTGTTTTAATGGCGCTGAAGAAAGAAAAAGGGTCTAGAGACTGAGAATGGATGAGTGGAAATCAATAGACTGGTAGGCTGGTAATCCACTAGTCCTGAGGTCTTTTGGATAGATTCCCTTTTGTTTTTGTTTATGTGGGAATCAGGTTAATCTTCTTTGGGGGGGAAAAAATCGGCAGACTGCTTGACCATAAAACCGAGTGCTGACAGCTCGAGGCATAGGCCTGGAACAAGACCTGGGTGGGTATAGTTTGACTGTTTGACTAAGTTATTTCCTGCCTTTGGAGCTGTTATCTGTCTGACAGCTTCAAGGTCCCTTAGATACTTAAGGTTTCCCTCTGATTGAGAGAGAGTTAAGTCTGGAATAGATAATGTGTTGTTCAGAGCTCTGCATTTGTTATCGGAAACATCATTCTCAGGGTTGAGACATCCGTTGCAGAGTCATTATTTTTTATGAGTTTTCTCCCAGAGACAGCACCTTTGATATCACAAACTTTCTGGTTTGTGTAAAATGTTTTTTTTTTCTTGATTTACTTCTTAAGAGGGCTTAGGTTTTTCAAATTTTTCTTAAAATATATTTTGCTTTGAATATGTAATCCTGTTTAGAATCTGATTCTCTAAAAATGTCTTTGACAAAATCTTCTATTATAAATATATCATGATATATAAAATAAATAATACAATGCAAAAATAATACAAAAATGCTATTTATTGTTTCTTGTAGGGAATCACTTTTGAGGAATTCAGGTCATTCTTTCAGTTCCTCAATAACTTAGAAGACTTTGCAATTGCCATGCAAATGTACAACTATGCAAGTCGACCAATTGGACAAGGTAAAAAAAAATCACTATACCAATATTACCTGTTCTGTACATACTCTTCATTGCCTCATTCCTAAAGTCAAGCGTTTGATCAGATGCTGTACACTGAAACCTATTACATGTTATTTGATGTACAGATGAGTTTGCCCGTGCAGTCTACGTTGCCACAGGCTTAAAACTCTCCCAACACACTGTCAACATTGTCTTCAAGATTTTTGATGTGGATCACGATGAACATCTTAGCTACAAGGAGTTCATTGGCATCATGAAAGACCGCCTGCATCGAGGATCCTGGGTAAATGTGACAAAAGGGTCACCCGCTCCACAGCTGGGCCTGTTTAAACACTGTTTATCTTTCTTTTACAGCAGCCCGGGTGACAGCTTGGTTATAAACCCCCATCAATCTGAGGGAAAAATGTCCATGTAGAGGAAATCAAACATGTAGATTTTACACAACAGTAGCCTGGTGTGATACAGACTGAGAGCAGAGTGTTGTTAGTTAATAAGTTATTATGTACAGGTTCATTTGGTTCCTGTCTGAGGCGCCAGTCAATATAGAAGGTATTCAGTATAGGGGAACATAGATTCTGTTGTTGTAACTATGTTAATTCTGTATTCGGGTCATTCCTTTAACATGCTTTCATTCAAACTGATTACAATTGAGCTGAGTGGATGAGGTCAATGTTGCTCAAGGATCCAACAGTGACAGCTTGGCAGTTCTGGGATAAATACTCACAAACTTCAGCTGTTCAAAGCCCTAACCAGTGAGCCACCACTCCATTCAAAGCCCAGGACTGCCAGAGAGCTATTGAGCCTCCACCAAAACACACTGAGCACCTATAGATGTTCAGCACTTTGACTGGATTTTATCTTGTGGTATCTCTATTTTTCAAACTACAGATTTGAGACAAATTTAATAAACATTTTCTACTATGTTCATTTGAAAAAGCAGAGGAACTGCTCTACTGCACTTCACATGTGATGTTAAATTATACAGTAGAAAGCAATGCAAGTTCTCAAATAGGATGTGAATGTGATGGAAGGTCTAATCCAAAACAGAATCCCTTTACTTTGGCAAACACCATCCAGGCTTAAAGAGGTTACAGTTTTTAAGAGATATTTAACAAAACCCTCACAGTATTCGGTTAACTTGTCCAACATTGCATAATAAGCCCTGAAGAAAGAAAGTGGGTCTAGTGCCTGAGACCAGTGAATGGAATTCTAAAAACTTTTAGACTGGGAATTCACAAGTCCTGTGAGAATTTGGGAGAAAAACCCTACAAACAGCTTGACTAATCAAAAAATGTAAATTCATCTTATAGTGCAGTGGTATATACAGTGGTAGATGCAATGAACTGTATTATCTGGATTGCAGTTGACCATTTGGCTGAAGATTTTCTGCCATCTAGTGGTTTTAGCTAAAAGCATTGTGGCAATTTTTTTCCTTTTTTGTAATGTTGCACTCAATGACTTTAGGACTATGGTTCTATTTAATCCCTCTGTCTCACACACACACACACACACACACACACACACACACACACACACACACACACACACACACACACACACAC
>JAOVVH010000043.1:19605972-19616400 GCA_028566435.1 Scorpiodoras heckelii
TGTGTGTGTGTGTGTGTGTGTGTGTGTGTGTGTGTGTGTGTGTGTGTGTGTGTGTGTGTGTGTGTGTGTCTGTGAGAATCTGTGCAGGGAGCGAGGGCTTAATTAGGGGTGAGAGAGAGAGCCGTGACCAGAGAGGTGGAAGTCGCTGAGACTGACAAGTGCAAAAGCTGAAAAGCTATATTACTGTTAAAATAAGAAGGACAGTTTGAGTTGTACCCTGAACCTGTCTCTCCCACCTGTTTATTGTGCTACACTGGTGCAGAAACCTGGGATGATCCATAGCAAAACCGCTGACATGTAATCCACACAGTTAGGCCAACTCATTCAGTTCCTCATGGACCAGCGTCACTCGAGGAGGTGATTACGCTGGAGGATCATATATCGGTGTTTCCGAGTATGGAGAAATACCCCACCTTTTCTTCTCCATCTCTCTCTCTCAGTGCTGCTGGAGTGTTTAAACACCTCAGTGTTACTGCTGGACTGAAAATAGTCCAGCAACCAAAAACGCCCAGTCACCAGCATCCTGTAAGCAGCATCGTGTGAGCACTGATGAAGAGTTAGAGGATGACTGTGACACAAACTGTGCAACAACAGATGAGCTACTGTCTCTGACTTTACATCTACAGGGTGGTGGATGTCTCATAGAGTGCACAGTAAGTGAACACAGTGTTTAAAAACTCCAGCAGCACTGCTTTGTCTGACCTACTCATAAGAGCACAACACACACTAACATACCACCACCACATCAGTGTCACTGCAGTGCTGAGAATGATCCACCACCCAAATAGTACCTGATCTGTGCTAGTCCTGTGGGGGTCCTGACCATTAAAGAACAGAATGAAGGGGACTGACAAAGTATGTAGAGAAACAGATGGACTACAGTCTGTAATTGTAGAACTACAAAGTGCTGCTTTATGGTAAGTGGAACTGAGAAAATGGGCAATGAGTGTAGAGAAAAGGAGGTGGTCATAAGGTTACGCCTGATGTGCTTTGAACATCCGATCCCAGATTTATTCATCTTTTGCTGTTATAATAACCACCACTCATTTTAGAAAGGCTGTCCTCTAGATTTTGCAACATAGCTGTGGGGATTTGCCTATTCAGCCACAAGAGTTTTAGTGAGGTCAGGGACTATTGTGCCTGGGCGTGGAGGCCTGGGTCAATGTTCCAGTTCATCCCAAACGTGTTCAGTAGTATTGAGTACAGGACTCTGTGATGGAAACTTGCATTTTTCCACTGCAACTTGGCAAACCATATCTTCATGAACCTCACTTTATGCACAGGGGCTGGAACATTGTCACGCTAGAACAGGGTTGGGCCCCTTAGTTACAGTGAAGAGGATTTGTAATAGTATGTCATACAAAATCATTCTAGATAATCCAACTTTGTGGCAACAGTTAGGGGATGACCCATGTATGGGTATGATGGTCAGATGTCCAGAGGCATTTAGAGGTCATATAGTGTAACAGCAGAATAAGCACTCCCAGTTCTACATTTGTCTACAGGTCTGCAGGTCTCACAGGACATGGTGCTGTCTAATCTATCTACACCATAAGCATGGACTGATAGAATAATAATACATGAAACTTATATAGCACTCAAGAACTCAAAAGTGTTAACAATTGTCATAAAACACTGAACACCAGAATACAAACCAAATACACAGAAACAGATGGAGACAAGACAAAGATATAATGAGAGGGTGTTATTATTGTAGTGGTAAATTATAATCTAGAGAGAGAAGATGAGTCTTGAGTTTTATTTTAAATGTGGAAAGAGAATTAGACTGACGGACATGCAAAGGAAATGAGTTCCAGAGATGAGGAGCAAATCTCGGAAATGTTCAGTTGCCAAAGCTATGAAGGTTAGATGGAGGAATGGTTAGCAAATCAGGCAAGTAAGAAGACATAAGGTTGTTAAGAGCTTTGTAGGTGAGTAGAAGAATGAATTTTGAAGAAGTGAATTTTGAAGCAGTGAAAGTCATGGAGAACAGGTGTGATGTGGTAGTGACAGCAGGTATGATTGAGAATGTGAGCTATGGAGCATCTGAAGTTTGTGGAGGGAGGAAGAGTTCAGGCCAGCAAGAAGTGAATTACATTAGTCCAAAAGACTGAAGATGGAGCATGTATAAGGGATACAGCAGCAGAAAAGGACAGGAATGGTCAAATTTTGGCTATATTATGAAGATGAAAAAAGAGGTTGTAACAACAGAGGTGACATTTGCATTGACTGAGAGAGTCGGATCGAGGATAACATGGCACCCAAGGTCACTACAACCCTGAGCTCAACCCAAATAAATGCTAATTGGTGATTTAGAAGTCACAAGATATTATAGTCACATGACAACATGGCGTTAAAGTTGTTCTAGTGGCTCATAATGGCTCAACACCTAATTAAAGTGATATCTGATAAGCCCCACTATCAGTAATCTCTACAAAGGACTCTTACTCTGAATGTGTGGTTGGTGTTAGGGCGGGACAGGGACTCCAACAGTAGAGTGGGCTCTTTTAGGGGTGGAAGGCTGGACACCGTGTGCACTGAACCACCTCTCATGATCCGACCCCTGAGCTAGAAAATAGCGTCATATAACACTGCTATTCATGCAGCTTCATAAAACATTATAATGCATTCAACTGTACATTTGGCCTTAAAACAACAAAACAAAAGACAAATGTAAAACTATACATGTAGAGTAACCAGAGTTGTGAAGCATTATCGCTACATAAAAATATATGCAAATTAGTTTTTGCGCAGTCTCAAAAGAAACATATACAGCAGTGCATATATAGGAGATATGTATGTCACAACATTAAATAAAATAAAAACAGGCAACTGGATCAGGCCATGTGTACCAAAGTATGTTACCTGTGTATGTCTCAGAGCAGAAATGTTACAATCTTGCTCTGTAGAGTCGGGATGGATGAGAGGAAGTCTGCGGTTCTGAACTGCACTCACAGGTGGGGTGAGGAGGTCCTCAGCCACGGTGGACCTGCAGCACAAACACACAGTTAACAGAAGTGTGCTTACTCCTGATATGTCTACAGATGCTCTGAGCTAGATCTGTTACTATTCCAGGGGATGACAAAGTAAAAAGGGTCGTAATAATTAAGGTGCAATGGCTGGTTCAGCGGCCAAACTTAGAATACAGACACCCTCAGATGACCTTCTATAGTGTAAATCCCACTTCTGTCACATTGCTCTAAAGTTGCATTATGTATTAAGTCTGCTTTTGACATGAAAAAATTTGTTCCTTTAAAATTTGTTTTATCACACAAACAACAAAGGGAAAGAGGCATAAAAATGTACACAGAGCTGTTATAACAAAGTGTTTTTGTTTTGGTAACTTTAGTTCCCACTAGCTAGCAAAATGAGTTATGAGAGCTGCATCTAGCACCAGCTGTCATATACTTAAATTTTCCTTCTTCTTCCTCCATTTTTCTTTTCAATCAATATTAATAACAATAACGATATAATATACTTAGACTGCACCAATCCACATGAAACTAGTATGGTTGTAGTCCCACTGATACTGATGCCCTTCATGACAGCACCCCCTTAACTGGGATAGCTACAAAACCAATCTTTTTGGCAATAGTTTGAAAACCTTTTTGCTTTTTAAGGCAAGTTGGTCTCTAGGAGGCACATTGCCTTAGCTCATTATTGTTCATTTGTGGAGCAGTGACACCTAATGTATACTGTTCAAAGCAGAAATCTACAATTCATTAGCCAATATCTTGTCATGTAAAGTGTCAAACCTCATGAAATTTTAGACCCCACATCAGTGCTACTTTCTTTAAATGCATGCCAAATTTCAACATATCTTTCCCAAAGGGGGCACTGCAACTGACACATTTTAATATCTCAACTGCTTAAGCTACAACTTTGAAATTTCACACCCTGCATCACTAACACATTCCTTAGGCACAAGCCACATTTAGTGAAATACATTCTTGCTTTTTCTCTCACTGTACAGTATATGGTGGTCATATTACACCACTGTGCAGTGTGTCAAGTTATCATTTAGTATCTTCTGGGTTTACAAGCCTGTATAAATGGGCATTTCTGTGATTACGACTAACAGTCTGGTTCCTCGCAGGCAGCTTTGCGCTGGCAAGTTGTGACGCAGAAGAACTCTGCTGTTGAGTTTGGGTAGAATCCGTTGGCCAGACGGTTTGTGCGAGTGTGTGCTTATTCCAACTGGGGCCTTCAGGGTGGTGAGTGTGGTGCTTCCATCATCTGAGTCACACCTTTATCAGAATCAACACAAAGCAAATCTGTGTTAGCAAAATTGAACTTTTCGTCACTATGGATATCAAAATACACAATCCAAATACACAAATCAAAACCCCTTTGACTAAACCAAATACAATGCATTTTTTTCTTTACCAGATTTTGAGTGTTATAGTAGGCAGAACAATGAAATTAGGATCACATCACTTGATGTCATGAATAAAGAACATGTACATCATAGAAACAATAGAACCCTGTACATATTAGTAAGCAATATGGACTATACAATTGTATCTGCTTATAAAATCAGCACAGTTATAAAAACATCAGTCAGATTTATAACAGTGCCAAAAGATCAGAAGAAAAACACTGTTCAACAATTATTAAATATCAGTTTTGCAAGTGCTGCAATGATTTTGTGTGAGATTCTGTGACTGTATAAGACTTACAATGACCTTTCGCCATATCCCTGCTGTCTCTGTTGCAAGGGCTTTGCTTGGATTGTCATAACACCGTTTAAATTAGTCTTAAAGCCATTTGAGTCCTAATCGAACACAAAATAAGAGTTGATTGATAAGAGCAGGACTGTATTGCTCACATAACAGCTTTCTATAACTTAGCCTTGTGTTTTTGTCGTAGGTTGGTACCTGACCATTATAGGTGTTTGGCCATAGAAACATGTTCCTGCTATTAGGACATCTGCTAGGAGAAATGTGACTTCCCCTGGAAGGAAGGAGTGAAGGTTCACGCAAGATTTGGCTTGAGCTCTCCAGCGTCCATCTCCGTGTTGCTCTGTCTGATGTCAAAATGGTATAATGAAGACAAGGGAAAATGGTCACAGTGCTCTTAAGTACTAACAAAATGATAACTTACTGCAAAACAACATAGAATTATACATCTATAAATGATACACTGCAGATGCAAAGAAGTTCAAACAGACTGCTATATGCTATATTCACTTTGTGTGTACTATATACATTAGATCACTCGAGACTGCTTGATCCTCTATATAATACCCTTGTAAATAATTATTCATGAGCCTAGCTCTCCTTAATTCCAAATAAATTACTTAATGCTCTTCTTTTCTGCCTTTCTGTTTAGACTGTGTCTTCTATTATTGCAACTTGGTACTTGGTATGTATGAAGGATTGCCCTTACTCTGCTTACAGAAAAGTGAGCATCTCTCATCAGTTTGAATTAGGTAAACCCACCAGAATGTTGCTTCTCCCAATGTTTGCGCAACAGTTCTTCCAGTAAGCTCACTACTTCCCGCCAGACATCGTCAAACAGCTCTTCAGCCACAGCATCATGGATACAGGCATTGGGGGACACACAGGGTACACCATCCCAGGAGGCAACAGCTGAGACCTTCCTCTGATCTATTCCCTCACTGTCCCTAACACAAAAGAGCCATGCACACTCTCACACACATCATCCTCTATGTGTAATGAAAACAAATGTCTCTACTGGTGTAATAAACAAGCAGGAATTTAGCAGGACATTTTCTCCAGATCATTTATGATCATGCCTAACATTTATCTCATTCATACAACTCCATTTATTATCATAGAGTTATTCAGTTCATCCCTGTGGAGTAACCGTTTATTTAAGGTGAATGCATAATGCATAAAGTTCATATGGAAAAACAGAAGAACTGATTGTGTACAAAAAATGTTTTGGCTTACATTTCTCTCCCATCATAAGCTAGAAACTCCTCTATCCTGCCCTCTACCTCATAGATCTCCTCCACTTGTGGGATAAGAGAGCATGATAGCTCTGACATAGGCAACGCAGAGTAGACACACTGACCAGACCAGGATCCTGGAGCTAGTCTGTGGCCTTCCACACACAGCCTGTAGAAAGGGAGGAAAAAAAGGATGCAGTATGAGACAAAGAATGAAAGAGAGAAACTCATAAGTGGGCCAGACTGATAAATGCAGCACTTAGGGCATTTTTACTACAATCTCATCCCATTACTTCAGAAAGCACTGCATATTTTAAATCAGGCATAGAGCTTTCTGCTAGAAGGCTGTTTTGTGGCAGTGCACGTAAAATAAAAACATGATTTGCGCCTGTGAGGGAGAAAACAGCCCTGAAAACAATCAATAGCATGAATCATTGCATCAAGGACTAACACATTAGAGCACTGAAATGAAAAGGAAACTAGAAGAAAAGTATCTTTTCAAAAAGTTTACTAGCTTCAGTAATTCTAAAGAAAATGATGAAGGAAACAAACATCCAGTGTCATACAGATGGCACACAGTGGTAAAGAAAATGCTGGTATTAGATACTAACTATGCATGAAATTTAGATTAGTTTCAGATAAACATTTGCTTGAATTTGTGATTTGCTTGGTTCTGAGATAACAACTAAAACAAAATGATTTTTAACTTGCACAGATTTCACACTACAAGAAGTCTGTGGCAAACTCTCAAAGCACTGAAATGTCCACAGGCGATGGACATCTTGGGTAGGCTGTGTTCTTAATGTGGTCATTCCCCTCTTCGAAGCACGTGCGTCCCTTATTCATCTGTCTTATCTGTCTGCTGTAGGCATTGTGTCTACCGGAGCCAGTTATCATTAATCTCTGTCATCACAATCTCCCACAGAGCCAGTCATCAGTCTCATTCACTCACTCTCTAACTGGGACTCTAGTAGGCCTACTACACCACAATAAAATAGCAGTCAATGAGCACTGCTTCTTTCAAAATTCACTGCTTAACCACAGTTTGTTTATAAAGAATAATTGTTTATCATTCATACCATGAAACATCCTTTGCTTACTTTCTTTAATAAACATGAATAAATCAGTTTTATTTAGACAAAAGTTTGTTAATAGAAATATAAAAACCCCATTTCCAGAAAAGTTGGGACACTTTCTAAAAAAAACTGAAATCTGTAATTTGTTAATTCACTTGAAGCTTTTTTTAACAGACAAAAGGACAAAGAAAAGATTTTCAATGTTCTCAATGATGAACAATTCAATTTGTTATATATAAACAAATTTAAAAATTGATGCCTGCAACACTCAAAAATACCACTGGGTCACATCACCTTTTTATATACTTTCTTGTCATTTGGGAATTGAAGATACTAATTGCTGCAGTTTTACAAGTGTGATTTTTGCCCATTCTTGCTGTGCACAAGACTTGAGCTGCTTGATCCATGGTCACTATTGTCTGATTCTCCTCTTCATGATGCACCATACATTTTCAATAGGAGACAGATCTGGACTGCAGGCAGGACAGTCAAGCCACGCTATTGTAACTCGTGCAGAATGAGGCCTGACGTTGTCCTGATGAAATAGACATGAAGTTCCTGGGAAAAGACACCATCTAGATGGCAGCATATGTTTCTTCAAAATACCAATATATACCAACGGAACCTTCACATATATGCAGATCACCCATGCCGTGGGCACTGATGCACCCTCATGCCATCACAGGTGTTGGAAACAAGCTGAAATGTGGACACGTTTGACCACAGAACAAGGTTTCCACTGCCTTTTGGTCTATCTCGGTTGAGTTTGGGCCCAAACAACCCGCCAGCATTTCTGCATAAAATTAATATATGGCTTCCTCTTTGTATAATACATTTTCAGGTTGCACTTCTTGATGCAGCAGTTTCTCAAACAAAACCGCCTGAGGGCTTGATGGTCACACACATTCAGCAGCAGTTTCCACCCTTGGCCTTTACGCACTGAGATTCCCCTGACTCCATGAACCTTTTCATGAACTTTAGATGGTGAAAGACCTAAAGCATTGGCAGTCTTGTGCTGAGAAACACTGTCTTTGAACTGACTGACAATTCCCTCATGAGGTTTGGCACAAAGTGGTGAACCACGACCCATCCTTGCTTGCAAAGCCTAAGCCTTTGGTCGATGCTCCTTTTATACTCTTGATGACCTCACCTGTTTCCAGATAAACTGGTAATTGAGGAACCTTCCACAGCAGTGGTACTTGTACAACCTGTTCAGTCTTATTTTGCCTCTGTCGCAACTTTTTCTGAGTGTGTTGTAGGAATCACTTTCTGCTTTTATCAGTTAAATTAGGGTTTTTAGTTTTTACTGCATTTTTATAAACTTCATGCGCATGGATCTTAATCACCAATCTGATCATTACAATTGCATGTACTATTAGCCGAGACAAGCTGGAACATTTCTGGCAAAAATATGACCCAGCTTTTGGAAATGGCACACACAGACACACACACACACAGACACATACACAGACACACACACAGACACACACATACAGACACACACACACACACACACACACACACACAGGAGCAATTTAGAGTATCCATTTTTGGAAGACAGAAGGAAACTGTATGCCTTCGAGGAAACTCAGGACAGAAAACTGTTTTTAAAATTTGGTAAGTGGGATAAAATCACAAGATTGTGGACTGCGGGGTGTAGACATTCATCTCTAAGTACTTCACAGAAAATGAGTCTTAATTAGTCTAATTTAGGCATGCTGTCAGCAAACATGCTGTCTTTCACAGGTTTGTGTCAAATTATAGCAGTCAGTTCTAGTGTGTGTGGGCAGGTAGATGAGTACTCGCTTATCTTACTCGCTGTGGTTGTCTCTTGTATCCCAGCATGGAGGTGATGCTGCAGTCCCAGTGCTACTGGGTCTCCAGTGGACAAACTGAATTCCTTCTTGATTTGGAGGCTCTAGCTGATTGCCTAAAATCCTGGGACATCACCAAATGCAGTTTGCTTACCTAGCCATTGTTCATTTTTTATTATATGAAAATGTTGCTACTCTCTTAGATTAAATTTTTTTTTTAAATAATTAAATTCATCATGCACATTACAATATTATATAGTATTTCTATCAGCAAAAATACAAAAGTAAATAAACGAAACAATTAAATGAATTATTAAAATGCACAGGTACTGGTATTGAAGACAACTCCAGAATTATTTCTACCCATCCTTTAAAAGAATAATTATAATTTTCAACACAGGGTAAAAATTATATGCACAAGGTAAAAAGAATGCATACTTAATATCTGGTTTAATGCCCCTTAGCAAGTTGTAAGCCTGCTTTATCCATTCCACAACCAGCTTTGATGTGTGTTTGGGGTCATTGTACTGTTGGAACACCCAAATGTGCAAAAGTGTCAAGCTGATGGTTTGAGGTTATGCTGAAGAATTCTGAGGTCGTCTTCCTTCTATATTATTGAATACACTTTGTGTAAGGTACCAGTTTCACTGGCAGCAAAACCATGATGCTACCAACAACATGCTTAACAGTTGGTACAGTGTACTTGGGGTTGAATACCTTTACTCCTCCAAATATACCTCTGGTCACTGTGGCCAAATAACTCAAACTTGGTCTCATCTAACCATAAACCTTTCCTCCATGTGATCAGCTACAAAGTGTAGTCAAGCTTGAAGGTGTGGATTTTGGAGCAGGGGCTTCATTCTTGGATGGCAGCCTCTCAATCCATGGTAATGTAACGCTTTCTTGACTGTAGACAGCAACACTTGTGCTCCAGCAGCTTCTAGTTCATGGAAGGTCTGTGTCTTGGTGGTTCTTGGGTTGTTCCTAGCTTGTACTTGCACACAATTATTGAACTGATGATTTTGGATTGTACAGTTGTTTAGAAATGGCTCCAAGAGACATCCCTGACTTGTGTAAATCTATGATCATCTTTCTCACATCTGTGTTGAACTACTTGGCCTTTACCATTTTACTGTGTGTTGGTCAGTCCAGTGAGTGTTGTCAAACAAACCTTTTTATGTGAGCACAGAGAAGCTACCAGCTGTAGTGACTAACAGGAAGTTAAGAGGCTTTGGCAAGTTAAAAGACATTTTGGAACTTACAGCACAACTGAATTAACAGTCTAAGTGGGTGTATGTATAATTTTGACCCTGTGTTGATTTTAGAAAACCTAAACAAAATCCAAACTGATGCACCAACTTCTTGTTTTATTTCTATTAAAGATGTTGTACACTCATTCTGCCACAGAAAAAGAACAGTTCAAAGAAATCACATGAAATATTGCCATGACACGCATGTCCAGGATGAGTATATGTAAACTTCCGACCACAACTGTATACACAGATGTGTGACAAATTAAAGGATATGATATGAGGACACTGAATAGTTGTATTAGATAGATAGATAGATAGATAGATAGATAGATAGATAGATAGATAGATAGATAGATAGATAGATAGATAGA
>JAOVVH010000043.1:19704569-19723915 GCA_028566435.1 Scorpiodoras heckelii
AAAGAAAATTTGAGATGAATTTCAAAGGAAAGAATGAATAAAGTGCCCTATTTATCTTTATTTATTATGCGGCACATATAGTTTTCTTCTTGTGGGGTACATTGGAAGGTTTAGAGAATAGATTAGGAATGTTCTGTTGTCATGGAGACAAGGACGTGCCCCTGCTAATCTGAACCTGCAGTCTTATCTAATCTACATCTAGATTGACCAGTATTGCAGTGTCATGCTGAGTAGGCTACTTCACTACTTCTGGCACATACACAAACAATGTAATTCAGAATGAACACCCTCTGATTTTCTGTGGTTTCTGTCCCTCCAGACATTCCTATAAACATTATAAGGATTTTGTAAAAGTTAGTGGCTTTTTTAGGTCAGAGAATGGCATGTTTTATACAGTTCAAAAGTCATTAACAGTGATTTCAGAGAATGACTGTGTGCTCTGCATAGATGTGGTTTATGCATTGTAATGGCATAATTTACCTGATCCACAATATTGTCTACTGCCTAATACTAATATTTAATGCCATATGATCATGCACACTACAATCTCTTATTTATAATTTAACATGATATAGCTTGTATGTAATACAGCCATTTTAATTTGTATGAATCTGAGTGAAAAGTGTATTTTTTAAAAAGAAATCTATTATTTTAATTCATTAGAAGTGTTGTTCTCTTTCAAAATGATAAATTATATATATTTTGTTAAATCTTCAACATGTGCTTTGTTCAGGCTTTAAGATTGATTAAGGATTCAGTCTTACACACACACACACACACACACACACACACACACACACACACAAACCTACTTCGTCTCTAGTTTGGTCTTGCCAAATCCCTCCCACAAGTTAAATCTCCCCTATCTGCATCTTTTCAAACTGCTGTTCAAGGAGCATCACAGGGCAGCTTTAACACACTTGGAGGAACGCACTATCTGCCCTGGGAGATCCCAGATCCCCACGATTGCCCAGTGTCGCTCTGATTGACAGGGGAGAGACAGTAATGCCATCTCTCCCATCTCTCTCGAGTACACAGTTTCACAACGACAGTCAGGTGCTTTTCTGTTGCACCACTCGGGAACCCCCAAACCTTATAGATTGTCTCAAGCACAATAATCATCCAAAAACTTCTGCATTATCGGGAGTGTTACTTTTATGTGAGGCATTATATTTTTTGCAGACTTATCTCTGTTGTCACATAGTTTGGTTTACCAACTTCTTCCAATATCCCATTCATTTTCACACATTAATTAGAGCACGTATACTTAAGAGTCTCAAAATGTGTTCAGTGACCTCTGCCATAATAATGACACTGTTCTAATGTGGATAGGAAGACACTTAGCACTTATTGGAGCAATAGCTTCATTATCACTGACCTCAAATAGTATTAAAGTTACTTAATAACCACTGCAGTGCTTTGTGTTGGTGTCTTAGTTACATGAGAAAGGTGTGCTTATTTAAACTAGATCCCTAGTCTTCCATCTTTTAGTAGCAGGTCTAGCAAAATGAGGTGAAGTTGCTGTTATCGTGCATTCGGTGAATAAATCTAATGTCCTTTATGCAATTCAGTGTAGAATTTAACACAAAACTACTGTATATCTGTCCAGGAAATATAGTGTCCACAGGTTAATTGTGTAGAAGTTGGAAACATATAGAAGCTACAGATTTATCTCATGCACTATGACACTATGTTTAGACAGACTGTGTGGCATGCAAATAGAAATCGGTACAGATGAATCAAATCAATGGGATTTAATTATCTGGACTATCATCTTAAATTTTGTCTTACTAATACTGTTTAACTGAACACGTAACAACTGATTAAAGGTGCAGTATTTTTGCATACTGTGATTATCTGATGCTGAGTAAATTAAATAAATGACTGGTGGAATTAGATAGTGCCACTTTACAATGTTGAGATGTCAAAAATGTACACTACAGGCCAAGCGTATGAAAGCAACACCAGCAATGTAAAACACAATTGATAACAAAGAAATGCCTGTATTAACTTAGATGCAATGGGTTAGCTGAATATCTGCAGCAGTAGTGTACAACTGAGTGAAGCCTAAAATTAAATGGTTTTAAATTGCACATAAAAAGTGGGTATGCTTTCCAGACATCCTTTTATGAAGTTTTATCATGTATGTTGCTGGTATAACATTCCAAAGCTTTTTAATTATTTTACAAATCATTTTTGACATTTTCTCACTGAGCAGATGGACTGATGAGAGATGCAGTTAGCAGTTAGTAGTATACTTAATAGTATACCTTTGTATACTAAATCTCATGTTGGTTAAGAATTCATTTTAAAAAAAATCACACTTTTGGCCTGTAGTATGTACGTTTGTATGTGTATACTGCGGTAAACATCACAGTGTCTTCCCAGTATATGCAGACGTCCACCAGGACATCATCTATAAAAGCAATCTGTTAAACCCAAGGCCAATGTTTATTTTTGTATTTCTTTCTTGCTTCTCTCTGTGGAACTGTACATTTAATAAACGGTCGCTAATCTAATCTTTTCTCAGTGTGATTTCTTCCCTTACAGCTTGAGCTATTGGGAAGACCTGCAAGAACTGTGCAGTTTTGTGAACCTACATTTACAGCTTCATTTAAAATCACAGCCCAAGGCTTTTTATCTGCTCAGGATGACTACATGTTGCTGATAATGAGGGAATGTCTAGACAGAAATATACAACTCGATTTTGATTCCAAACAGAACCTTTTCAGGTGCAACCCTTTATCCAGATTGAATAAATTAAAATGTGTGTTTTTTTACTTAGAGTTGCCGTCATGCATTACCAGTGTCTGGTATTGAGCTGCGCTTTAAACCCTGGCTATTAATATCCTCACTCCTTCCTATAGTTGTCCACTCACCACCATGGCAACCCCATAAACAGAGAGTTGTGGGGAGCAGCCTGGGTTTCCTCTTGCTGAGAAAGAATCAGAGGCATCTGTTGGCCTGACGGGATGCCAAAGCTTATATCCACACATGGAGCTTTTTACTGTAGGCTTTTTAATATGAAGCAAATCCTGCCAGCATTCTATTAATCACTCAATTATGATAGCTGAGAAGTGAGCTTTAGCTCAGGCTCACTACCGAAGTTAATACAGCCGAATGAAGACATATGCAAAGAACAGCATGACCAGAACAGCATGACATAACACTGGGCAAAATTCTTTTTACTTTTTTCTCTTATAGTACATTTTATGCTGATTAGATTAGGTTTATCAGACATGATTTTTAAGTGACAGAGTGTATATTACTTGCTCATAAATAAGGCTATTACATTTAAACCATGTACAAACTTACTTCTAAAATATATAAGTATGTGATTTTTATTTATATTTGTTATCAGGAATATTCCTCTTTAATGTCCAGCAATAGTCTGCTAACATGGATGGCTCCACTTTCCTTGGTACTTCTTTTCCATGTCCATGTGAGTATACTGGACCAAAAATAGAAGATAGGGCAATTCTGAAAATAATATTTGGATTCACTGTGCAGAAATACATAAGAAACAGAGCTGTTCTTGGTGTGTGTTTTAGGGGATTTTTTTTTGCATGGGACAAAATCTTTTTTAACCTGTAGAATTAGGAATGGAAACCACCAATCTAAAAACAAGCCTTTGGCTAGCAACAAAAATAACATTAACTTAGCCCAGGTCTTTAGATTTACTTTTGAAGTACTTTCTTGTGAATCAAAATGAAACTGCATACATTTTTCACAATTTTAGCTTACCAGATTTCTACTGTACTCAGTCATCAAACTCAATTTTCTAACTAAAATCCCCCCCCTACATTTGCCAGCTAACCTTAAACAATTTATAACTAAGAGCATAATTTTTTTACTTTAAATCTGTTGTTGGCTGTCAGTAAAACTACAGGTTATAATGAAATATTTACAAACCCCATTTCCAGAAAAGCTGGGACACTTTCTAAAAATGTAATGAAACTTGAAATTTGTAATTTGTTCACTTGAAGCTTTATTTAACAGACATAAGGACAAAGAAACGATCTTCAGTGTTTTCAATGACAAAGTTAAATCTATTTGCTAAAAATAAGCAAATTTATAAATTGATGGCTGCAACAGACTCAAAAATAGTTGCGACAGAGGCGTGTGCACCACTGGGTCACTTCACCGTTTCTTTTAATTACACTTTTTGGTCATTTGGGAATTGAATATATTAATTGTTGCAGTTTTGCAAGTGGAATTTTTGACCATTCTTGCTGTATATAAAAGCTGCTCAACAGTCTGTGGTCACTGTTGTCTGATTCTCCTCTTCATGATGCTTTCAAAATATTTTCAATAGGAGACAGATCTGGACTGTAGGCAGGCCAGTCAAGCAAACACACTCTATGTCTACAAAGCCACATTATTGTAACTCATGCAGAATGAGGCCATGTAATTGTCAACAGCATATGTCTCAGTATAAGCTTCCACATCAATGGTACCTTCACATATATGCAGATCACCCATGCTGTGGGCACTGATGCAACCCCATGCTGTCACAGATGCTGGTTTTTGCACTTTTTGTAGCTAACAGACTGGATGGTCTTTTTCATCTTTGGCCTGTAGAATACACATCCTTTTTTCCCCAAAACAAGCTGAAACATGGACTTGTCTGACCACAGAACACGTTTCCACTGTCTTTTGGTCCATCGCAGATGACTTCGGGAACAGAGAACTTGCTTGTGTTTCTGTGCAAAATTAATATATGACTTCCTCTTTGCATAATACAGTTTTAGGTTGCATTTCTTGATGCAGTGGTGGACTGTGTTAAGCGGCAATGATTTTCCAATATACTCCGGAGCCCATGTGGCTAAGTCCATCATGATAACATGATGGTTTTGCTTTTAATGATATTATGAGCTGTAGATGGTGGAAGACCTAAATTCTTTGCAATCTTGCACTGAGAAACATTGTATTTGAACTGACTGACAATTCTCTCATGAAGTTTGGCACAAAGTGGTGAACCTCGTCCCATCCTTGCTTGCAAAGACTAAGCCTTTGGTGGATGTTCCTTTATACTCAGTCTTGATGACCTCACTGTTACCAGTTAAAGTGCTAATTGTGGAACCTTCCAGAACAGTGTTACCTGTATACCATTTTCAGTCTTATTTTGCCTCTGTCCCAACTTTTTTTGAGTGTGTTCCAGACATCACATTCTGGGTTTTTTTTTTTTATATTTACAAAATGCAATTAGGTTTGTCAGTGAAAACACTGAAATGTTTTCTTTGTACTTCAAGCAGTTAAATAAAAGTTCAAGTGATTTATCAAATTACAGTTTTTAGTTTTTATAACATTTTTAGAAAGTGCCCCAACTTTTATGGAAATGGGGTTTGTATATAGCCATGTTTCAGATGGTTCTTTCTCAAGCATGCATTTTGGTATCTGATAATGGGACATGCCCACTCATGTTGTTGCCCAGAAGTAATATGGCAGACAAGATGTCTGCATTGCAGAAGCTGGACTTCCTTCTGCCTAATAACTCATGATGTAATGTCATCTATTCAGTCCAAAATCAGTTCTCACTCTCAGACAATAAACACAACATGTGGGCTAGCTAAACTGTTCATAAGAGTGATCCAATCACTCAGTCATAGAACACTGCCAGTACCAGTGTCATCTCACAAGAGAACATTTATCTTGTTAAAACTAGCTTGTCTCTAAACAGTAGCCTTAGCCAGCTTGCTATCATAATATGAAAGAAAAGCATGTTTGATGGAGCACATCTGTGTGTAAAACTTTGAATAGTCCATGGGATTTAGCTATAGTGCTGGAGGTACTTCAACATTTAGATGCTTTTGCTGAAAATGGTTCTGGTCTCAGAGCATGTTAGTGACATCTGTGCTTCGTCACTCAGCATATTGTATATGACATTTCTGCAGGACAATGCTAAGGTTGTACTAGGACATAATCCTTCATTGATATTAAAGTTATCGGCATATTTCTGATCTCATCAGCCCTTTGTCTCATGGGCTGTGCCTCACAAAAGAGTACTGTTCACAAAGAATTTTGGAAGTTGTTTTTTTGACGTATTGCTAATCAGGGATGCAGCTCCTATACCTGTTCCACTTGAAGAATGGCCTTTCCCTTGGCCTTGTTTTAGGGAATATAGAAAGAGGACATTTACATTGCAGTGAGCTGGTTACTGCTGCATGCCCATGTGCGAACTTGATTTGACAAAGCAGACATGGGCACACTCTGTCCTTAAAGCAGGCTCATAAACAAACATGTCAGTTTAACCAGCTACATTTGGCATCAGTCTTCAAGATAAACCTGTACAGAAATTCACAGGTCACAATATCTCAGAGCAAGGTATCAAAATGAATGCTTTAAAGAGAACGTTACATTATAACCATTATAACCATAACCTTCATTCTCTGATAGCTACACTATGTGAACACCTGACCGCCACACGCATGTGTGGACCTTCCCCAAGCTGCTGACGCAAAGCTGGAAGCACACAATTGTCTAGAATGCTTGAGTTGAAAGAACTTGAGTGGCCTTGAATTGGGACTCCAACAACATCCAACAATACCCCAAGACTGAATCAATGTTCTTGCAGCATACACATCATGTCTTATTGCTCCTGGACAAAACTACATGCGGGTGTGTCTATTGTTGAGTTGTGTTACAGTTGGCGACTTACAGTAAACTTCCACTTGCAAGTTCTACATGCTACTTTCTATTCCTCAGTGCAGTATTCTGACAGATTCTGATGGCAAAATCTGTCTAGTTGTTTTATACAACTGCAACAGCCATGCTACATTTAGCTAAATGTAAATAGGCAATGGTTTCACAAAGGGACTGACTTTAAAATTCACCATAACAAAATCCATGTCAGTGGGGGTTATGGGCAAAAATGTTTATAATGTTATGTAAAAATGTTCTCAGAACCCCTCGAATCAAAAGTTCCTAAACAAATCATTTTTGAAGGCTTACTAGCCCAAAATAACACCAAGGACATATTACATAATGAGGAAAATAATTTTTTCTTTTGCACCTTATAGAATTACAAAACATACGTATCAGGGAAATAAAACTCAAAAAAGTTTTCCTTCTTCCTTTCCTCCTTCTCCCTTTCTCACCAGGGAGAGACACTAGTTCAGTACTGTAGCCTGAAGGTTCAACCAAATAAGGACTGATTCAAGTTTGAAATACAACCAAGGAGCTCTCTGTTCATAAACAGAACAGCCACCCTTTAATGTTTCACACACAGTGAAGATGGCCATCGCTTGCCTTAGAATACAAGTGACTCTTGTTTTTTTGTGTTGTTGTTGTTGTTGAACTTGGGTTTCATTTGGTGAGCATATAATAAATCAGCCCCGGGACCTTTTTTTTATCATGGATAATATAATTCAAACAGATTAGACACACAGGAACAGCTTTAGATGAATGGCGAATTAGAGGTCTTATGTGGCTGCTCCAGGAGGGAAATCAAATGTAAGATCATGTAGAGAAGATGAATAGGTAAAAAATGTTGCCATGTGATATCTGCATACTGTTACTGTGGCATGCAGCCTTTGAAAGAGGAGCCCATGCTTCGCTCCAGGTGAGCCATCGCTTGCCAGGTCTGTATCAGAATCAGGGTCAGAGCAGTTTCAGTGGCTTCCTCATTTCTGACACATTCAAGCTTGTACTGAACAGTTGAAATGGTGAGCTGATATGTTTGCTTGATCTTCTCTGTAGGCCAAATCTCTGACTCATGTCATATCTTTGACAGGGTGAATGATGCATGTGTGATGTTCCTGTCAGGTCTACACAGATGTCTGTCTGAGAGAGGGGAAAAAATGGAGTAGATGGTTGGAGTGGAATATAGAGTGAAAGGTAGAGTAGGACAGTGATGGGATAGGGGATAGGGGGATTAAATTGGGAGGAGAGAGAGAGAGAGAGAGAGAGAGAGAGAGAGAGAGAGAGAGAGAGAGAGAGAGAGAGAGAACATGCTGTAGTGCACTACCTCAGACCTTCAGTTTGCTGCATGATCTCACTCTAGGAGGTGGGGCATCCTGGCATCCACCTCACCCTGACTGACACACACATAAAAGGGATTTAGGCACAGGCATAGGCTGCCACTCAGTGTTGTTGTGTCTAGATACAGAGGAACAGCTGTTTCTTGCAGTCGTGCAGCTGCTGCTCCTGCTACCCTGTGCTTGGGTAAAGAGAAAGACACAGGAACAAGAAGAGGAACAAGAGATCAAGCAGGACGGAATAGAGACATGCCGCAGAATGTACTGCTGGAAGGGCCTGCCCCATGGGGATTTCGACTGTGTGGTGGCAAAGATTTCAACCAACCTCTAACCATCACCAGGGTGAGTGATAATAAGCAGATATTTTGCTACAGTCTGGGCTTCATCACACACTCCAGCAGGCATTTGAGAGGCTTACAGAGATAGGAATGCCTTAGATCGGCTGGACAGGAGAGGTACAGGCAGGAGAAACCTGAAAAACAATACAGTTTGGACGAGAAACAACTGTGGGCTGGGAAGCTGAAAGGGCTGGAATATATATGGAGAATGTATATTTATGCAGTGTAGTATACAGTATATGCATCATTTGCATTGTTTAAGGTGAGACACGCCATCAACATTTTTTATGGATCAAATGATTACACTCCAATTCATTCTGTGATAAAAAGGATTGAGTGATGTCTGTGGCATTGCACTATTATGAGAGTGATAAGATACAGTATGGTGGTAAAAAAAATCATAATAGTTATACAGCATAGAGAAAATGTAATAATTTATATGCAAGTTAAGATTAAATTGAAAGAATAAACGTACCATGTGAAAATCTAGTAGCATTTTCATCAGCCAGATAACTTAATATTATTAAAGTTATTAAATAGTGTATTAAAGTGCTCTGTGTTTCATGTATACATATACAGTATAAATCATATGTTTAGATTTTAGCTGAATAAATATAATGTGTTTGGCTGGATTTCATAACATCCATTACCCTGGAAATGCATGAATTGTCCACCCTCATGGTACTGCTAAATATAGTAAAGGACTATACTATCACTGCACTAGACTAAACCCTCTTTCTCTCTGTCTCTTTCTCTAGTCTCACTTATGAGCACCTTCCACTGACAGCATAAATAGTAATTAATAATTAATATCAAATTAATGAATTATCAGTTAATATTTAATATGCCTAACCCTAGCTCTACTTTCAGTAACCAAATAGCTCATAAATAGTTCAGCTGATTAGTTTTTGCTAAAAAAAAAAAAGGTCAAAACTGTCAGCTATTCCTGTCCTATCCTTGTGTGCATATTTGGTCCTCACATACACACACCCAAACACATACACATGTCTACATTTTGGCTCCAGGGGGCTTCTCCACACCTGTTGCTCTGTGATTCATTGGTCCTTCAAGCCCACAGCTCCTTGTCCATCTGCTGTGGGAGGAAATTCATGGAAGGTGGAAGGTTAATAAGGGGTCATAGGTAGTCTAAGGTAAAAAATTTCATCCTATTTGTTCAGTTGAGGAATTTGGAGTTATTCCTGAGTAAATCCTTGCACCTCTGTGTCTGTATAACTGACGACTAACGTCCTGCTACTGTATAAACTCTCTTAGCATTCTTCAGTGGACAGACAGTCGCTGTTATTGTAAATGGATAAAATGTTACATTAAAACTTTTGTTCACTTTTGTGTAAGCTGAATAGTTTTGATTATTGATCATGTAACAAAATTAGTTAATGTTGTTAAGGCTATTAGCACTGGCATTAAGTACCTGCAGTAAGTGGTGAAATCTGCATGCAGTTCCTCTCACTACTATGTAACTGATGGACTATTTTACTTAGTGTAAGATAATAAACAACAAATCAATATTTTTTAATACCTATGCTATCTTAAGGGTCTTGCATGGTTACTTTATTACCCCTATTCTTGTAGCATCCAGGAACTGCTTCCTTATTTCGATAATCAGCCAGGCGCTGACTTACCATAACAAATGATCAAATTCTGCGTAGATTTAGCAACACATTTAATGACTGTTTGAGGCTGTGCAAGCCTGTCTTCAGGATTATAGAGCGTTATGCTTGAAGATAGCTGCAGTTTGATGGAATACATTCATAATTTGAAAGACATAGTTCAGATTCATTCTCATGTGACAGCTGGTACCTCCTACACAATGCACCATTCATAGGCTTTGTTGGACTAACAGAGTATGAACACTGACTGTATAATAAATAGTATAATGAAAAGGGACGACGGCAGCATGAGACCTGGTTTTCATTCGTTCACTTTGTCAGAGTTTAGTCGAGTTCCACTGCTCTCAAATTATGGCTAAGCAATACTAATTATAGGTCTTTGATCAAGTCATTAATTATAATCCCTGAACAGTGGCCCAGTTGTAACATTTCATAGAAATGACATATAAAAATAATAGTAATGAAAAAAACAAACAACTGAAATTGCACCAGCATGTTTTAAATGTATGTAATTTAGTGAAGATCAGCATGTAACCATTAGATTCTGTTATTCAACAGCATAATGCAGTCTGTTTCTGTCTGTGTTTGGTTGGACAGACAGAATTAGTGATGTCATTCTTTCAGTCTTATGCTTTTCTTGCAGAATTTACTTACAGTCAAGTGGAAGATTAGATTCAAAGTAACTAGTATTCAGAAGGATTATGCAGTGAGTTAGCTGTGTGAGAGAGCTGAAGTGGCTGACTTAATCATGGATATAATACCATAATACAAATGAAAGGCTAGTTAAGGATAATTTACACAGCTGCGTTGCTTCTTTTCACAAAATACACCAAAAAGTAAACTGGATGTGTCAGTGTGGTTTTTTTTTTTTACACTGATGCCTTTGTGATGACATCATGTCAACCTTCAGCTGTGAGTATGTGGCTGTTTCTGCTAGTTTCTTCCTGTATCAACCTACATAAGCAAAATAAATTGCAAGGTAAGTAAGAAAGAAAAGTTTATGATAATCAGTCCATTACACATTCTATCTCCTTTTTTCCCCTGCTGTAATATCATGCATTGGCTCCAGTTGGCAGGGTTTAAAATGCAGCATGTATCTCTTACTCTGGACCTTTATGCTGCATTTCTCATCATCATTTAATTCTGAAGTCTGAGCACAACCAACATTGTCTCGTGTTTTTCTATGATTTTAAAAAAAAAAGTCCAGACTTGCTAGCAGCTGCTCTGTATCCTTACATGCATTTAAGAAATCTGTGTTGGTCATTTGCATCTGATTTTCTTTATTTTTTATGTGTGCTGTTGGTGGACATTTCTACAGCAATTATCTTCAATTTCAGCTAGCAAAATAGTACCAGGTGTTTACAGTAAAGCAGAATGTGTAACAATATAGCATTCAGACAACAACCTACCTCTAATCCAGCAAGGGCTCTGCTCTGGTCTGGCAAGCAGATGATGGTGTTTGTAACTTGGGCACTACTGTTTGTATAGACCTTCTTTTACCTGATGCTGTCTTCAGCTACTAAATCAGAAGGTCAGTATAAAAACCTCAAAATGTACAAGATCAACAAGAGAAACTAAACCCGTTCATCTTGAATAGTTGCCATGGCATGGATTAAATCCTTCTGGGGTGATGCACAGGGCTGAGAGATGATGGGGAGGAGGATCGTATCAGTTTAGATTAGTCACAGCTTCAGGTAGAAGACCAAGACATCAAGCAAATGAGATAAATGTTTGCAGGGGGAGAAAAATACCTGGGGAATGAGCTGGTCAGGGATAAGCAGAGTGAAGGATGAGACAAGTGAGAAGTGATGTCAGGATCCAATACTGAAGCAGAGACAGATCTAGTGGAGTGCAGTGAATGCCACAGGGGTTAGATCAGTGAGCCACCAACGGGCTGAGCTTTAGCCCCTCTGCGGGTGATACTACACTTCAATTGACACATGCACTTCACTATTTATAGACGACATTCTGCATGGAAGAGTCAAGTAATAACTATATTATATCATTCTGTTTATGTGTTGCTTCAGAGAAACACAGCATAATTATGACTTTTCTAAAGATTATTACCTGTATGGTCATTGTGATGCTTTACAACCTTTAAGTACACCATTTAACACCGTTTTTAGGTGACTCCTGGCAGTAAGGCTGCACTGGTCAACTTGTGCCCAGGAGATGTCATCCTGGCTATTGAGGGTGTCCCAACAGAGGGAATGACTCATGCTGAAGCCCAGAACAAAATAAAAGACTCAACTAATAAGCTCTGCCTCAAAATAGAGAGGTGAGGATGACAAAGACATTCCATCATCAAAAATGTTACGCTTTTTTTTTTTTTTTTTTGGAATATACCACTATCACTTTGATTCAGGGCTAAACTACAGGTGTCTGGTTACAATCTGTATCTTTCCTGTAATAACTCCTGTTTTATTGCTCCATGTACTGAAGGGCAAGAAAAGGAAAGAAAAAAAATAATGATGGGTGATGTGTCATGGTACAGCCAGGGCTTGTTAGATATAATAAAGACCTTGTTGTCCTTTTGGTGTTTTCTGATACAGATTATAACATGGATGTTAATAAACTCCTTCCCTAACTCACATTATATGGTTTTATGTGTCACATTCGCTTGGATGTATGCTGTATATCTTGCAGGCCTGAAACCAAACTCTGGTCACCACAAGTCATGGAAGAGGGCAAAGTACACCCATTCAAAGTCAACCTGGAAGCAGAGCAACAAGTAAGATTAACAAAGAGCCACATGTGCAACTATGCTTTTCTGCTTTCTCATAATGTAATGAAGGCTTCGCTGTGTGTTTCTCCTTGAATGCGTAAGAGCATGAGAAATATGATGACTGACTGTGATTGAGCTGGTGGAAAGGATCATTCGTTGATTTATAAGCTGTGTAGTCTTACTCTTGGCTAACAGGACCCACAATAAAATCTTAACTGCCTGGATATTTCCTTCAACCATGGCTAACAATCTGCTTCCAAGCAGATCTAGATTTAAGCTGTGCATGCCTGCTTTTTCTATCAATTTCTTTTTTATAACCACTATTTTCTCTAATTTCCACACTTTCATCATCTCTAAGCAAATCCTAACTGAAATCCTCCCCCCCACACACACACTTCAGAACTATGTTTTATTTATAATTGCCAAAGTATTTATTGTGTAGTTGTCACCAACTTCTATATACAAAGAAATAACCGTGTTTGGCAAAAGTGGTGCTGTGTATGATGACCAAACTTCATCTCATCAGTCCAAAGATATAGTTCCAGAACTTTTGTGGTTTGTTCAGATACAATCTTACAAATTTTTTTTATTTATTTATTTTTTTTTTTACAAAGTTGTCCTACCACATTCTTTTTGTATAGAAAAGGATTTTCCTAGTCACCCATTGTGCTGCCATAAACACAAACATTTAATGTACTTACTGAGACTGTAAGTACAAGCTTGGAAAAATTTATAGCTGTTTTGAAGGCTCTCCATTTGTAAACAACCCGTCTCATTGCAGAATGGTGAATTTCAAATTGTTTGGAGATAGCATTATAACCCTCTCCAGATTGATGAGCAGCAACAGCTGCTTCTCTGATGTCCTTTTTTTGGCATTAGATAGACACACATCTGAGTGCTCTAGAACATCAAACTGCCAAATGTTCTGCTTTTATAGAGGTAGTAATACTTCTTGAAGACTTCTTTACTAACCTTGTGTATTTCATTAGTAACACTTGGCTGCTAATTATTCCCTTAATGATTATGGAAGAAGGAAAGGTGTATTTATTTTTCCCACCTGGTTTCTAAATATATTTTTACTTTTTGGGGAAAAATGAAAAATGACTACATAATGAAATCTGGGGTTTTTTTCAGTTCTTTGTTTATTAGATTAGTTGGTGAGGACTATATAATTACTAATTACACCCTGATAATAAAAACATAGAAATGAAACACGGTGTACTTTCTTTTTTCCATGACTGTATTTCTTGCTGATATAAGTCTGTTCACTAGGACTACTTTGTAGTCTGTTAAGCTTTGCAACTGTTTCCACTCATCAGAGAGAAAACAGATTAACTATTTTTTAGGTAATAATAATAATTTAAACTTCACTAACGTTTTAATTGTATTTCACAAAATTTTTTAATAATGTGTGTTTTACTAAAATGATTAAGTATGACTAAATATGATTTATTCAGACTAAGACTAAATAAAAAAGAAGTTTAACATGCACAATGATTCAGTGATTATTTATGAACTATCATTTCTTATACATAAGTGGTGGACAGATTAAGGGCAACAAAAAGTGAATAATAGGTGGGTAGCATATCCACCTTATACTGTAGCTCCAGTGTCTAACATATCAGTAGATGAACTAGCTATGCTCAGTTGTCCCTGTGATCAGTCCATTGGCTTCAGATCTAGAATGACTGTGAACAGGAAAACACTGAAGACAAATAAGGGAAGGAAGGAAGGAATATGAGGTGTGTGAGCAGAATGTAGTTGGTATTTTACATGCAGTTTAAAATGCAAAACATGATCATGAATAGCAGTATAAATTAAAACTGAAAGCAAACTTTGCACTGTGTTGTGATTTTGCCTCAGAAATGTAAGGGTTGTGTATTGCTTCAGCATGCAGTGTGTGTATGTGTCCAAACATACAGGAGTTTAAGCCAGTAGGCACAGGCCATAACAGAAGAGCACAGCCATTTGTGGCTGCTGCCAACCTGGATGACAATACACAGGTGGTGAGCTCTTCTTACAACAGTCCCATAGGCCTCTACTCTGAGGGTAACATCCAGGATGCCCTGCATGGACAAATTCGTGGCCTGGCGCATGACAGGCCCAATGGGTGAGTGACAGTCTGACTATCAACAGTTATAGAAAGAACCTCGCTACTCTCTCTTCATCCTGGAGTAACCTGCTTGAACTCTAACACGTCTGTTATAACACATCTTCTATTGGGCCAGAAGTTCTCTTAGGTCCTACTAGATAGCTGAGTTCCATCCAATCCAGATTTACAGCAAATACCAAATTTACAGAAAAAACTAACTAAATTATTCTAATTCACACCAAATGTATAGTTTTCAAAAAAATCAAAAAGTGGTTGGTATAAAGTGACAAAGCTGAATTCTGACTATGTTTTAAAGTAATAGTTTACAGAAACATTGCAATGTTGGAAGTTTGCAGATTTGTGGGTCAGATGTGTTGATTAACACATATTTTTGTGGGTTGGGTGGATGCTGGTATTAAAAAACTCTGACCCACGCCTCACTATCAAGTAGTTTCAACTAAGTTTGCTTATTCCATTAATAGACCAGATGTCTTTAGCTAAGAAATGTCAGACATAGGAGGACTTCTGCTCTCTTCCTGTCAACCTCTAACAGGCTCTCTAAACTCTCCTTCCTCCCTTTTTTATGTCTTGCAGGAACTTGGCTATTTCGAACACCAGTTTAATGTCAGACCAAAGCCCTTCACATCTGGGGGTCAAAGCAGGTTATTAGACTTTTACTAGATTACAACTTTCTGTTGTAATCGCAGCATTCTGTAATGTGAAAACAACGCAAAATTCAAACCTTCAGGTTCAACTGTAATCCAAAGAAATCTTTTTCATATTCAGACATCGTATTATGTTGAACAACATATTTTCCTGTAGAAGTTAAAGTCTTCATCTGGTCTTTTCTAACCTTCTTTTTTCATTATCTCCTGTCCTTTTGCTCCTTCTCCTCCCTGTGCTTTCTGTCCCGTTGTCCAACACTATTTCTACCATGGCTGTCTATGACCCAAACTATTCAACTTCAGAGATAACACATCTCAGAGGGTGACGCCGAATGTAGTTCAGGGGACTGCACCAGTTACTAATCGGAGTCAGGTTGAAGCCCTGGCTCGTTCCACTCAGTATAACTCCCCCATTAACATGTACTCAGCTGCCAGTCTGTCAGAAGCTCTACAGCACACTCAGTTATCTGCTGTAGCTGATAAACCAGCACCCAGGTAACCCATGACTGGTTAAACTTCCCATTACCTCAACTTAACCAACTCACACATCTACAATAAACACCATATTAATAAATAATATGAAATTCTATGTATTTTTGTACTATAATGATGTGTTTACTCTACATGGAACTTTATTGTGCTTTTATCCTGGTTTTGTTCTCAGCAGAAAACCTTTGACAGCCATTGAGGACTCTGATGTGTACCGAATGTTGCAGGAGGATCATGAAACTCCTCATGCGCCTCGCCAGTCCGGCTCCTTCAAGGCCCTGCAGGACTACATAGAGAGTGACGGTCAGTTATCAGAACATGTATGAATGATATAAAATGGATATACATATAGTCTCTTGTTGCAATTTCATCTCTAGCATACATTTGTGCATCATGGTGGCAAAGTGGGTAGCATTGCTGCCTCACAGCTCCAGGGTTCCTGGTTCAATCCCGAGCTTGGTTTACTGTATGTGTAGGGCTTTGCTTGCTCTAGTGTCCCTTCTGGGGTGAATTCCTGCCCAGGGCTCGAGATCCACTGTGATCCTTACCAGGATAAAGTGCTACTAAATGCTGAGTACCACCTGAGTGTAGCAGTCTATTTTAAAAGACTTATCTAAGAACACATCATTCATAACAACTTATTGGAATTTTTGACAGGTACAAAACCTTTGGTAACTAGAAGTGTCAAAGCTCCAGTGACGAAGCCCCAAGCAGCCTCGGCCACGCTACAGAAACTGCCACTGTGTGATAAATGTGGCAGTGGCATTGTGTGAGTCCAGCATCTAATATTTCAGTATGAATCTAACCTATTGCAAGAAACCACAGTGTAATTCGAGGCTGTGTACAGCATCCAATCCCTCCACTTTTGAGATGTAATTGAGATGTAAATTCTAACGTCAACTCATATGGCTGATTGACAGGGGTACCGTGGTCAAAGCCCGGGACAAGTTCCGCCACCCTGCGTGCTTTGTTTGCTCTGACTGTGGCATGAACCTGAAGCAGAAAGGATACTTCTTTGTGGAGGGCCAGCTGTATTGCGAGACTCACGCTCGAATCCGAATGAGACCTCCAGAGGGACATGACCTCGTCACCGTGTACCCTAATGCTACACTATAGCTCCAGCCTACTGATGCTGCAACTCATTGAAGCATGTAGGAATGTTGATTGCTGCTTTAAGGGAAATATTTACATTTTGTTGCTAGATGGGCTCTCTTTAACCTAAAAGATAATGCTTGCTTGACGATTTTAATTAGGCGCTAAATGAGAAACAGCAACAGATCGACTGTAGTGTCATTTCTGCAGTGCTGTTATGTTAGAATGATAAAACTTTCAGGTTATGTCTCGTTCTTTCAGGTGTAACATTTTGATTCTTTTAAAATGATGTGATTTCTGTAATGTACGAAAATCTGATTGCAAACAAATTCAAAATGTGCCATCAATAATTCACACAGTCATATTTATTTGTTTCAGTTTTTTTTAATTGTAGCTAATATTTCTTAAGCAACAACATTAACACATTAATGTGATTTGTCAATGTAAGACAAACAAGAACCAAACCAAATGTTCTTAAAAAAGGCCAGAGCAAAAAGTGTGAAAATGGACTCTATAGACACTCTCTTGTAACTATACAATCTTTTAATAATAAACTAAAACAATTAATTAACAGTGTTAGTGAAATGTTTTGTAAACAGGTTATGAGAGTTGGGAGATCATGTGATATATTGTAGAGCCCTCTCACCCCATAGCCATCACCAATAAATAATTATTTCAGGTGGGACAGATCCTGAATCTATCTGAATCAGATCCTGAATCAGATCCTGAGACTAATTGCTCATTATATAACTGGAGGTGAACTGCCCTCAAATGGGTAATTTAGCTACTAGGCCTGCAGTACTGCATAGCTCTGTCCACAGGGTAGTAGTATTTCAGCCTTAATATGTTGTAATTAAAAATCACCGAAACTTTTACAAAATAGTTCTTTTGTGTGTTTTATTATATGATTGGTGAAGGAGAATGCACTAAAAACAAACTTTGAGAAGGCATGGTAATATTACACTGTGTCCTCTCGATACAACCTCAGCTTTCACATACATGTTCTGCAAATGAAAATATTCCAGACAGGCAAAGATAAGCTATGCAATCTGTTTCACAAATCTGACAACAGTGAACTCTGTTGCCTTGCCCAGCTTTGTTTCCCTATCTTTTAAACTGACAACCTATAAGAAGGATGAGAAGATATAAGATGTTTGTAAGAAAAGTATGACAGGTATGGTTTACTTTTGTGCACCTGCAACCACAATAGCATTTTTGTCTGGCATTAATGAAATTATACTTGCATCAGGACATTGACAGAAGATAGAATTCATCTTCGGATTTCCAACAGCATCATCTAATGGCTCAGGCAAGACATTGCTACTTAATATGCCATTACTGAGGGTAACTGATTGTAATTGGTGGAGTTCACAATCCTGCAAACAGAATAGTGAAGATCATTTATGACTCTGCCTTGACTGACATCCTGCAAAGATCATGTTAGATAGAAGCCAGTTTAACAGATGCGGTGGTAAGAACAGTCTGCCTGAAGATACCTAAAAGCTAACCAAGAGTGCTTTCCTCACACTGAATGTGATCACGCTAGTCACATAGGCTAATTAAATGTACATAAGCCTAACCAGATATCGGCTGTCAAAATGTCTGTGATGCTCCTGTGTCTCAATGGAACTTTTACATTTAATATTCTCATTTTTCAATTTAGGTTTTCTAGTTTTTCTAGAACAGCATCTCTGACAGTTGTTCCAGCTGTAACATACAAGTTTATATTAATGCACCCTTTCTAATACTGTATTTTACTGTTTCTATAGTAACGACTCATCCACAGGGAATGGCACTTATGGCAGACACTCCACATAGTCTAAGTCTAATAATAAACATAAAGATGTTGTTTGGTTGCTAACAAATAAAAAAGTATAATCAATGTTTTCTGTAAGGAGACATTTATTTAACATTTATGAAACATTAATGAAGCCCCAGGTTTTATGCTTTATAGGGTCAGTAGGTTTTCTGCCATGGTAGAGTCTTTTCTTATGCCTTTGTTCTGGTTTTTCAGTAACAGAGTAGTTTTTTTATTTGGCTTATTAACTTCACGAGGGAGAAAACGTTACCTGACTTACTTGACTCAGACATTACATGTATAATTAATAAAAAAGCGCAATGTGTCATTCAGTAATAAATGTAAAAAAGAAAATGGTGGTTAGCAAATTGGTGTGGTATGAAAGGAATAAAATCCACTCTGAGGTACAGGGGTTAGACAATGAAACTGAAACACCTGGTTTAAGACCACAATAATTTATTAGTATGGTGTAGGGCCTCCTTCTGCATCCAATACAGCATCAGTTCATCTTGAGAATGACATATACAAGTCCTGCACAGTGGT
>JAOVVH010000043.1:19750414-19761186 GCA_028566435.1 Scorpiodoras heckelii
CAGAACGGCCCGGACTGGGAATCGAACCCGGATCGTCTTGCTGTGAGGCGACAGTGCTAACCACTACACCACCGTGCAATGAGAATTATATTATTTTTTATTTATTTATTGAAAAAATTTACAATACAATATAATCACTTTTAAAATATGATCCTTGTGAACACACACGAGTCTCAGTCATGGCTATATGGATGTCCTTTACTGTGCTGAAGTGGTGTCCTTTCAAATATGTTTTAATCTCAGACTTCTGGTATGAATTCGTTCTGGACGATCCCTTGAGAATCAACAAAGACGATGAACAGTGACTTGATTTTTTATTTGCTCATGTGAGCTATCTTTGGGTGTTGTGATGTTGTTGTGTGTCATTCAGGACTTTGTCGTTTTGTCTCAGTATCCTACTCAAACACCCACGATTCGTCACCTGTGATCACTCTGTTCAGGACATTGGTCTCTCTTGTTAAACGATCCAACATTTGTTCCAAACTTGTTTGCGTTGTTCCAGTGACTTTGAGGCACTTCTGCAGGGTGTCACAAAAACAAACGTTTGGGCACGGCGAAGGCTAGAATGCAACTGAAACAGGTCCTATTGTTTATCAGAGATCCCACTCTAACTGTCCTTGAACCACCATCTCCACGCGTAAGCCCTACGGAACACTGGAATTTCATTCTCATTACTTTCTGGACAGACCTCTTACTTCTTGTCTTTCTCACATAGAAGAGAAGACATATTCCTGTCATATTGTTGCCGTGCTGATGTGTGAGTCTATGACTGCACCTGTTTCCTGGCATGGATGTGCGAGGGAGCACAGGGATAAAAGGAAATTCTACAACCTTTTAACTTACTTAAGTATTTAAGTTAATGATAGATTACATATTCAATCTAATAAAAATAAATGTACAGCATGAATTATTTTATGTCAAAATCAATTCATGAATAGAAATGCCAGGATCGGAAATATGAAAAAATCTGTATCGATCTATCCCAATGAAAAAAAAAAGCCCTGCACACATTGTGATGATGAGATGCTGGAAACAGCTGCAGAATTTTACATACATTAATATAAATCTGTTGGAGGGTAAGATAATTGAATTTGGCAAGGTTTTGTATGTAGCTACAATGAGATGAGGAAAGAGACAGAGTAAATAAAGCCAAGCAGATAAAGGGGGTGGAGTCGCTATCACACTGTTTGCACACACCACAATCAGTGACAGAGTGCGATGCTCAGCAATTTCCTCCCAGCACTGATAGCAGCATGGATACCTGAAGCCATTCCCCAAAGTCAGTGCTGACAGGGGCTAGGGGCAGAGTGTTCTTTTATATCACACTGAACCCTTGGTTAACATGGCTGAGCACTGATCTTCTTCATGTGTAAAATAATTAAAAAAAACTTAGATCTGAGCCCATATCACATCGATGTATTCTAAGGTATCTGAACCTAAGTGTTTACTCACCCACTGCCTCAGAAAGGCCATAGACTCGCTGGCCATAAGCATCTGTCTTATCCCATATGAAGGTGTAGGCCAAGTTGGGTGAGGCATGGAACCACTTTTGGAACAGGTGACCTTCCACAGCCACCATCAGGTGCACCTTGATCAGGCTGAGGGGTACCACTGCCTGGGTCATGGTGATCTTCAGCAGCGAGCGGTAGCCTGCTGCCCGTGAGCTCAGGTGACACAGTTTCAGGTTTGTGCCTGGTAGCTCAATCAGTTCATGAAGAACCTGAAGAAAATAATGAACAATGGGGCTGAGTTAGCAGTTAACAGTAACTGGTAGAATTTCTTCCTTGGGGATAATGAAAAAATAGATTAAATTCAGCAAAAAGTGAAAAGCGTGATGGAAAAGCAAGGGAAATGAAATTAGGAAAAAAGTTTAATCTCCAGTATCAATCAGATTCACAAGAAGCTCATTTATACAAAAAAAAGTACTCTAGTTAAAATGAAATATCTGTCTCTGCAATGTCAAAGGCTGCTACTCAAGAGAAGCCTGGTTAATTGATGTGAAATGTAATGTCTGAATAAGTAAAGGGCTTTGACAGAGAAGGTCTCTGGCAGAAAGAAAAACAGCTTTTAATCAGTAACCTTGGTAAAAAAAAAAAAAATCGAGTACGAGGCAGAACATATTGCGGGACCTTGATCTGACCTGAGTCTCAGGGATGATGGACCTTTCTCCGGGTCGAGAGCTAAAGAACGAGGACAGGGGCGAAGCCACCACAACGGGATCTGGCCTTACAAAACCGCTCAGGTCACAGCCTGGGATTGTGTTCTCCTCTGTTTTCATCATGAGCGTATCCATGGCATAGAAGCTGTTCCATGGTAGCCACACTGTGCGCTCTTGGCTCAGGAATGGCGCGCGCTCGAAATGCAGTGTGAGAGAAGCGCCTCCGTTAGCGATGAGGTCGAAGCTGTGGGAAAGAGCCGAGAAGACGAGAGCGTGGAAAAAAGAAGAAAAACATAATTACTTGTGCTGTACACATTATTGATGGCACTATTATACTCTAAATGATTTTACAAGTCAAAAAGGCAGTTTTCTGGGGGGAATAATTAATTTCATTGATAAATTACAGCCATTTCAGCAGAAAAGCTCTGCGTTTACATGCCTCCAAATGAATGTAATAAACATTTGTTTTCTGTATTTGCTTTTAATGCAGTGGTATACATCAGCAGCACTTGAAGCTGTAATAAACAACAGTGTAGTAGGGTTTAACAACATCATAAGTAAGCTAAACTCCTAGCAATGAAGAGGCTGCGAGGAAAGTATTAAAGTCACAGGTACGTTTAAACGTTGAGGTTTTTTATGTCACTCACGTTCCATCCTGCCGTGTAAGGGTATATCCGTAGTGAGGGTACTTAACAAAGGACACGTTGACCCCCACCAGGGGGGTTCCATCTGTAGTCAGAACCTGGCCTCTTATCAGGGATGCCAGACTAAAAAAAAAGACAAAAGCACATTTGGCAATAAGTCAAAATCTCTCAATCACACAAATGCCCTAAAGACACAATGCAATGCATTTAGAGTACACCTGTTGCTGTACCTGGCGTTGAAAGGGTTTTCTCCCTGAATAATATGCGTGCTGTCACGGCCCACCAGCATGTTGACGCGCTCATAGAAGGAGCGAACCTTCTGCACTGGCAGTTGGTTCTGCTGGATCACCTGCAATGGGTCTCGAGAGCCACGACACAGCGGGCTGTTCTGACATGGGCTCTGGATACAGCAATCCGGGTCCATGCAGTCTGTCAGACCATCTACAAGAAAAAAGAAAAAACCCAGAGATTCACAGGCATTATAATCATTTCACTTTCACGCCACCTTTCACTTGTCTTCTCTTTTAAAACGTGAACTGATGCTTACTCCAGAAATAATAGTGCTTTTTTTCTGCTGCGCAGTTACTGTAGCTTTACGTATATTCCACCAAATTATCTACTGTTTCCTTCGTGTTTTTAGGATAGCTAAATAAAGAGGATAGCTAAAATGATGCATGATCAAACAATGTATATTATCTATACCAGCAATCCCCTTCTAAAGCCAGATTTACAGTAACAGCCAGTTTTCTGTTACTGAAGCTGAAAGTGAAAGTGAGAAAAATAGAGAGAAAGGTGAATACATAAGGCACCTTGAGTCAGAGAAAGAATTTATCTCTTTAACTGCATCCCACTGAGATAAGCTGTCCACTCAAAGTCACTCTGACCCTTGAGTGGGGAGACTTTCAAGGGCACCGTAATACACATAGATAACACTGTGCTAGACCACAACCCACAGGTAAATGACCTTTAAATTTCCTCTTTGACCTATTTTACTAAAAGTATGGAACCATACTAATAAAATGTCCAATCAGTAACTTTATGTGCAGAAATTTATACATACAGTGATTATGTTCACGGCATCTCAGCCCAAGGGTAAAAAAGGTGAAATAAAAGGGATCGCAAATGAAGGTCTCTGTTCAATCGAATATTCAGGTGCTTTTAGTTTCTGACTCAGTCCATCTACCATCTTTTATTCATGCCTTCACACGGCCATGATTCACAGATAGAGGGATGCAAATGCAGGTCAAGCTTAATTAAAAGTTACAGCAAATAAGACAGGAGGATTAGAAAATACTTTCTGGAAAAGGTACAAAAGTTGGATGATCAGCTAACAGCCATAAAATGTGAAAATGGTTATATGTTTAATTACCACTGAGGTGTAAGACCGGAGAGCTTGGATTATTTCTATGACCCAGCTGATGGCTGCCACAAAACATGACTCTGACTGGTTTGGGACTAGACAGTTTTCTAGAAATCTTTGGACATTATCCAATCATAATGGATCATTATCCAATCATCATTCTATGACAGCACATTAGAGTTTTCTCTGTAGACTCCCGCTCTCCTGATGATTTATCTCAGGGTTGAAACTTGGGGTACAAGGAGCTTGTGCTTTTCAGCCTTCACAAACAAATGATCTTCCATGAACCTCTGCAGCAATCTTTTGACATGGTGAATGTGTTCTCCTAGTGAACCGGAGCGTATTAAGACTATACGTATCCAAATGATCGACTGTTCAATATATCTCTGAGGATGACATTTATACATGCATAGAATATGGAGGAAATTTTGACCAAACCATATAGCCCCACTAAATGTCACAGAGTTATTTAGAGAGAGTTGCTACAAACCATCTTCTGTTCTTGTAATGTGAATCAGACTGTAGGAACTTGGGAGGTCTAGTTTGTGTCAGAATCTGCTGTCTTAGCATTGCTGATCTGCATGCATTCAGGGGTTTAACATGTTCATGGGACTTGAGTACTAGTGCACTTTCTTTTCCCAGTGAGGGGTTTATCAGATCATTGAGAAAGTGCAAAGACAAGTGACTCCCTCTATAGGCTACTTCAGTGCCTACATCCCTGTGAGATGTGGACAAAAAATGATGAAGAGAGCAGCGTTGTAGCACCACCTGTAGCCAGTGTTCTGAGCTCTGAGGTGAACTCTGCCACTGTGTACTACCCCTGCTTGCAAGTTAATAGTCGCCCACATGCCTCTGTGTCCCTGGGTAATGATTGAAGACATTGCAAAATAAGTTAACAAAACAATCATAATAGCAGTGACTGCTTGAATCTACGTAAATTCTTGTCTGTTAGACTGATGTGTTGCAAGCAATACAAGCTTTTACACTAGCTATTAAGTGAAGAGGCAAAGATGCCACACACATCTGCCTTCATCCAGACATGTCTAATTCCAGTAGCACTGCTTTCAGTTTAAAAAAAAACAGATTTACACTGTATTACTGAAAAAATGACTTTTTTAAAATATTTTTTTAATGGTGAACGTCAGCTATGCTGGCTTGGTTGGTGCTGTCTGACCTCCTTCATTGTCTTTGTTGTCTGCACAGGAGGTTTCCATGGCAACACTGCACCCAGTGCCCCTCCAGCCTGTCTTGCACTCACAGTGCCAGCTGTTCTGTCCCATGGTGCACTGCCCGTTGCCATTGCACAGGTTAGGACAGCCGTCTGCAACAGAGGTAGGGCACAGGGAAAAGGAGAGAGGGAGGGACAGAGGGTACAGTCGGGGTAAGAGTAAGTAAGTCACAAAATGCTAAAAGTTATTTCAGGTCACTGTCTGAAATGTTCTATAGTGCCTAAGGACATGCAGTAACATGCACACTCACACACATGCAATGTAGACATTAACACACTTGCAGCACTCCCTCGAGTTCTTGTTGATCTGGGCCTATTCGATAAGAACACGTATAGGAGCTCCCATTGGGTTAATTTGGGGGAGATGATTTGATTCCCTTGGCTTGCGCACACAGCTCTCCATGTGCGAATGTGATTAAGAGAAGCTAGAGACAGATCAGATCAGATTAGAAGTCTTGCGTATATCTAGATGAGAGTGTGTGCATGAGTGAACTTGAGATAGTAGGCAGGTTTAGCAAGAGAGATGAGTGGGAGCGAGGTGACAGAGTAGGTGAGAGCCTTAGGTTATGTGATGTGATGAGCTACATGTAAGAGTGGGAATAAATTTGTGTGAGTGATTTTGTCAAATGTATGCCAGAGGCTGAGATATGCCTTAGAATTAAGTTTAGAGTTCCTACTTAATAACTTCATAAAACATTTATACGATATATATTTATAACTTTGTAGCATCTGAAACTGCAAGTGGTGTTTCCATAAAGTGAGAAAATATGCATTTTGTATTTGGATAGTTTATAAATAAGTTAAAAATAAATTATGCATGAATGTTTGTACAAGAAAGTGAAATAGTCAAGATATTTTATTATTTTCTTTATAAAGGGATATCTGCAAGGGTCCAACATTAAAGTGAAAACAAACCTGTCATGACTGTTTCATGTGAGGTCACTGTATGTTTCTGTGGATGCTCTGGGAGAGGCTGTGTTTATGACTGATGATTGAACACACTGTGCCATGAAAAGGGCAAACTCCAAACTCCTGCTGTTTTACCAAGACATAATTATGCACCCTGGAGCTGTGACCTGTCATCCCGTCATAATCTGGTACTTTGGTAATTAAAACAACACACATTTTACCCAACAGTGACAAGATTAATGATAAGAATCATGTATTACCAATTATATTCTAATATACACCAAAGATTCAAGCATGGAGGAAACTGATACTCAGTTTGTATTACTGTAAGAGGATTATCACGTCAGTGTGGCTTCATCCATGCTTAGGCCAAATGCCCACAGATTAACCTTAAACAGTTAACACCTTAGCATGTCGGTGACTTCACTGTTGGTCACCATGCAGATATGGCCTTTTGGAGCAGGCTAGAATTTTTTATCATATGGTCATTTGTTATGCCTGATTTAACACAGGTGACATTTCAGTGGATTTGTGGTTAGGGAGGACGTCATGGGCAAAAGAGCATGAAAAACCTTGAATGCACTAAGGCCCATTTACCCTTCATGAATCAAATGCAATGCAGCTTTAATTAATACAACTTTCGACATTGAGATGCCACATTAACAGCTCACTACGCATTGATTGTTACACAATATTGAGCTGAGAGAAAAGTCACTTAGAAATGATTGCTTTTTAAATTAAGCTGTCATTTTAGACAGCCAAATACTTATGAAGCACCAAGACAGCAGAATCTATAGTGGCCATTGATCTTTTTCGTTGGGCAGGACTGAGCACAGCCCCTCTTTTATGCCAAAGGCCAGTCAATTCTCCCCATAGTGGCTAGAATAAAGTGGGGCTTCACAAAGTATTAAGACACCAAGCTAAAGTAATGTGATTGGACATCATTGTAATCCCTTGAAAAAGGAGGTGAAATTGCCTTGGGTTATGGGTCAGTACACATTCTCGGAGAAGGAGAGATGAAGGTGGAGGGAAGGCAGAGAGAATCCCTGTATGCGGTTAGAAGCCAGAAGGACTATGATGTATATACTACACAAGAAAGGAAGGCAAGGGAAGGCAAGGTAGGAATGTAGGAATGTAGGAAGGAAGGAAGGAAGGAAGGAAGGAAGGAAAGAAGGAAGGAAGGAAGGAAGGAAGGAAGGAAGGAAGGAAGGAAGGGAAGGGAAGGGAAGGGAAGGGAAGGGAAGGGAAGGGAAGGGAAGGGAAGGAAGGAAGGAAGGAAGCATGTGACAGTGAAAGAAACAGACCAGGGGGGAAAACTTGCTCTCCACCACATTCCACAATGTGTTTGGGTTCAGCTCTATCCCCGTTAAAGGTCATAAAACTAAAGGTTAGATTCATAAATCCTTAAAACTACCCTTAGTATGGGGCTGATAAAAATCAAATAGTGAGAGAGACTATAAAATACCCTCCACTAAGACTGGCCTCAGCTTGATAGTTTAGTCCCTATTCTTCTCATAGACAGAAACTCCTCTACGGTTAGAAATGTCTTTTCACAAAACTCAGTCTACTGGTATAAAACCACATAGAAATAAAAAACTATATCTGAGAGCTTTTGAATTCATAAACACAAATATGAAACACTTCTGGGACAACTCATACACTGATCAGTCATAACATAAAACCACCTGTATAATATTGTGTAAGTTCCACTTATGCCTCAAAAACAGCTCTGACCCATCAAGACATTTGCTCCTCAAGACCCCTGAAGGTGTGCTGTGGTATCTGGAACAAAGATTTTAACAGCAGAATCTTTAAGTCCTGTAAGTTTGGTCGGTGGGGTCTAAAAGGATTGGACTTGTTTGTCCAGCACATCCATTGCCATTGAGGGGTGTACTTGGTCTGCAACAATGTTTAGGTAGGTGGTACGTGTCAAAGTAACCTTCATATGAATGCCAGGACCCAAGGTGTTTTAGCAGAACATCACAGTGCTTCCGCCGGCTTGCCTTCTTCCCATAGTGCATCCTGGTGCCATCTCTTCCCCAGGTAAGGGATGCACACATACCTGGCTGTCCACGTGATATAAAAGTAAACGATTCATCAGATCCGACCATATTCTTCCATTGCTCCATGGTCCAGTTCTTACACTCATGTGCCCACTGTAGGTGCATTCGGCAGGGGACAGGGGCCCTCTGACTGGTCTGTGGTTACACAGCCCCATACGCAGCAAGATGCGATGCACTGTGTGTTCTAACACCTTTCAAACTAGCCAGCATTAACTTTTTTAGCAATTGGTGCGACAGTAGCTCTTCTGTGGGATTTGACCAGACTGGCTAGCCTTCACTCCCCATACACATCATTGAGCACCCATGACCCTGTCGCGGGTTCACCAGTTGTCCATCCTTGGACCACCTTTGGTAGATACTAACCATTGCATACCAGGACACACCCCACATTTTTTGGAGATCCTCTGACCCATTCGTCTAGCCATCACAGTTTGGCCCTAGTCAAAGTCACTCAGATCCTTTCACCTGCCAATTTTTCCAGCTTCCAACACATCAACTTAAAGAACTGACTGTTCACTTTCTGCCTAATCTATTCCACCCCTTGACAGATGTCACTGTAACAAAATAAGCAATGTTATTCACTTCACCTGTGTTTTAATGTTATGGCTGATCACTGTAAATAATCACAGAATATATGGCACATACATTCAAATGTAGGTCAAATGTGAACATGTCGAATGTAAATCTAATTCCCGAGCTTTAATTAAACATTGATGGGCAAACTGAGAAATGCACATTTGTCTTGCATGCCTTTTCATCCCCAGTGAGCATGGCTTACACATGCGGTCCAATCATGCATTTGATCAAGTGTAAACCACATTCCTCTGGAGTGCACCAGCATGTAAAGTCAATGTGCATAGTTTCTGCAATCAGTCTTTTCATACTATTTCTCTTTCCATCCTTTTAATTAAATTTGTATTAGGGGTGTGCTTTTATTTCCAATATATTACAATTAAATGATAATGCATGATATTGTGGAAGACTATAGCAGGAGGGATAGAGCACTGGGCTTTCTCCTTTCTCTAATTTAAATGTTAAAGACCCCATTGATGCATCCTAATGGGGTGATTACTGAAGGTCCAGCCTGCACCCCACAGTTGCTTCTTACACACTGCAGGAGAGCAACACACTCCAGTCCCTCCATTAGTAGACACTGAGACAAAGTCATTACAATGTCTTGCTATGGCCCTGTGCCCTGCGAGCAAAAATATTACATAAAAATTCTGCACCATCTCCCTGCCCTCAAAACTCTGCACCACTGGCTCATGAAATTCAACAATTACCTCAGGATCTGTGCTTTCCCTGGTGCCTTTAACCTCAGCTATAGTCCACCAATTCCAGCTTTGGCAAATCTGCTGCAAATGTTCCAGCCCTACCTTGGTTGGTTTTCTCTAATTCAGTTCTTTTTCTTTGAGCTCTATTCTGCAGGGCAAATAAGAAAAGAAGACTTGTCCTCTCATGTTCTTTTATGAGAGAACACTATAGAAGGCTCACACAGACTGCTAAGAGCAGATGGATCCTGAAGGGTCGCATCATGTTTGATTTCTACTACTCTGCTTGAGATGAACTCTCAGTGAGTGCTGAGACTTGCACTTCCCTTGCACTTTGTCTTGTGATGGTACCATGTGGAGAACAATATGAAACATGGAAACCTGGACACACTAATGGGTAGAAACTGTATTCAGTGGGCTTACACCACCATTATTGATGTACCGGACCACTGGAAATTCACCAGTGGTTATTTGAGAGGCATATGAAGCTTCTATTATCTAAAAGCTTCAATCCATTTGCATTAGAAATTCACATCACAGAAAGAGAGAGAATGGTCTGAGGATTTATAACCTTCACGGTTATAATAAACTGGTACAAGAAAACACGGACGTGAAGAAACACACACACCTGCTCTACACAGCTAGGCACTCTACAGTACACCACCAAAATCTAGTCTACAGGACACACTTTGGGAAGCACACAGTCTCTACACAGCCAAGCTGTCAGGAGAAGTGCTTGCGGCCAGTGCTACGGTGCAGCTAGCACTAGGACATAGTGCGGACGAGGTACAATACCTTCTTTAGTCTCATCCCAATAGTCTGCAATAGAGAGAGCACGCAAAGAGGGGGGAACAAGAGGGCGAAGTGAGAGGCAGGAGACATGCACACATGCAGTTATTTTGGAATATATGAGAGATTTCTGAAGTGATGCCGCTCGGCTTTGAAAAGGGTTTAAGGGACCATATATGGAAATTGATGGCTGACTATTTCAGAGGAGGTATAATGACAACAGCCAGACAAGCTCTCTGTAAAACTTTAGGGGGGAGTGAACTTAAATCAAGAGATGTTCAGACAGGTAAGTCTTCGTTTGAGACACTTGTGTCAACCTGCGAGTGACAGACTCTCTCTCTCTCTCTCTC
>JAOVVH010000043.1:19811662-19825663 GCA_028566435.1 Scorpiodoras heckelii
ACACACACACACACACACACACACACACACACACACACACACACACACACACACACACACACACACACACTTACACCCAGGGGCAATTTAGTATCTCCAGTTGGCCTGACTGCAAGTTTTCGGATTTATTGAAAGAAAACCAGAGCTCCCGGAGGAAACCCATGCAGACACACTGGAGAAAATGCAGACTCCACACAGAGGACCCCGGCCCAGCCTGGGAATCGAATCCGGGTGCTTCTTGCTGTGAGGCGACAGAGCTACTCACTGTGCCACCCATGTGGATATAGTGTAACGATAAAAATGATCTAAGTGACGAAAATGGACCATAACTCTTTTTTAGAGTACTGTAAAGATACACATTAATGGTACAAATAATGAACTCTCAAGGGTACCACCCAAGAGACAAGGAAAGGTACACTTTAGTACCATTTTTTCCTGATAGTATAGAGTGGAGAAATGCATTCATTTTTTTTTTACTTTGAAAAGTGAGAAAAAGAACTATGCAAGTGGCTGGAAATGTCCATCAACACAGCTACCCAGCCTCTCCAAGGTGCTTTTCCAAACGTTACAAAATCTTCAGAAAGAACCATCTTTTACTGCAGCTGTCCCAAAAACAGAAACATCTTCCTCAGAACACCTTCAGGCTAGACATAACCACATTACCTCAGGTGAGTTGGATGCCTTCCCTCCCAGGCGTTCACAATTTCAGACCTTACAGAAACGAACACAACACACTGATAAGGAAAGACATCAGCCAGTTCTTCATTAACATCGTAGATATAGCAGCTGATGAGCACGGTGACTTTCTGACCTGCTACCCTTCCATCTGGGAAACAGCGCTGCTTCACTTTGACAGAAAAGACTATTTAGAGCTCTGGCTGTTCTAAATTTCTCTGATATATCTTTCAGAATATGCCCATTACGGTGTGCTTAATTTAAACGCACACAGTGGCTCATTCACATCACCAGCCTCAAGCAGTGAGTGTAATACGCATCGTTAAAATGATGAAGTGCGTTTACTTTCTTGGTTCGGCAGCAACGTGCCAGCATTCAGGCACACAACCTTAAGGTGATGCTTTCAGGATCGCAGCTAAGACAAATCTTCTGTTTTCTCTAAGCTGGGGAAAAGCATGAGCAGGGTAGGCACACAGAAAGAAAGGGAAACAGAGCAAAGAGAAGAAGGGAGGGAGATGCTTCACTGTTTCCCATCAGCCCTTTCAAGACTGTTGAAAAAGTTGTTTTTATATTCATGAAGAAGCATTCTTCATATGCAATCTCTGCACGCATCATCAGCTTTCACCGCACAAGTGGCTGCATGTGAAATGGCTGTGTAGCCACTATTTGTGTGTGCTTGTGTGTTTGTGTGTGTGTGCATGACATCTGACACCAGCAGCATACAGATAGCTTTCTGTCCTTCTTCACCTCCCTGCCTCTCTGGCAGAAAGAACACCTTTACCCATAAATGAAAAGCTTTACATTTTCATTGTGTCTAAATATAAAAGCCATTAAAAGTTCATTAAGCCATCATGTACAAGGGAGATTTCAGTGGCAGCCTTTTAAACATGTGACAAGATATTGATAGCAAAGACAGTTCTATTGTATATAATGCATGTTATAATGAATATTTGTCTTGTACACACCCTTACTGTATTCATCTAAATTGTGAACAGATAAAATGAAATTTATAATAACTTATAAAACTGTTGTACTGTTGAGCGTAACTGTTCAGCTGTGTGGACACAAGCTCTCGCCCAGTGGTCACTCCTTTGCATGTCATAAACATACGGCAATTCTTAACCAACCATCAAATCCATCTAACTTACATGAAACTCACAGTGAGAGAATAAACAAGAGAGTATTCATTTATATTTATGGCATATGGCAGATGCCCTCATCCAGAGTCACTCACATTTGTTTCATTTATACTAGGGTTACTGAGCAGATGAGGGTTAAGGGCCTTGCTCAAGGGCCCAGCTGTGAGACCATGGCTGTGGTGGGATTTGAGCTCACAACCTCCTGGTCAGTAGTTCAGCATCTTAACCACTGAGCTACACTGCGCCAGTATTAAGTAAGTTACAGGTACCCAAATGTGAAGAAACAAGTAACGGGAGAAAGGAAATGCTGAGTTAGTACCAAGCACCGATTCAGGGTTTGTTTCAGGGTCAGGCTCATTATTCAGGGTCATTTGCATTGACACTGAAGAATTCCTCTTGAACTGTGGCATTTGTGCATGCAGGTTTGCAAAATTTGTGTTATTTTCAAAGCACCCTTTGGATGCAAGAACATTATTAGTCATGCAGGCTGAGAGGTGTGGATTTAGTGATTCCAAGCACTGGCAGCACAAAGGTCAGCTAATTACTGTACAGTACTCCAGTCCACTGGATTTATACTGCATTTCAATGCCCATACTAACCCATTCCTCTGCATCACAATACTTGAAATAGCAAACAAGGTCACAAGAGCACTTGGCATGTGGACATCTTCTATAGAGTGTGGAACCCCAGACCACTGTTTTCAAAAGGACCAAGAATCAGTTCTCTGGACTTGTACCAGGGCTCAGAAGCTGCTTTCACACTTCACCAGTCAAACTCATCTCTGGGCTCAAATGACCAAGTGTCTGAAAAAAAAGGCAAATTTGCTCGTGTTTGCAAATAAATATGTTCTTTGGATATCTTTCTAATATGACATAGGAGCACAAAAAAAAAATCAATCGTTAATAGTTAATTCTCATTTTACAATCAGATTTGATCATTTGCAACTCTGATGAATGTTTCACTGTGTCAAAGTACGGCTTTTCAGTCTGATCTTTCTTTTTATCATTCCACTTGACAGGAAACGCCGGCAGCCCATTCAGCAGCGTTATGACAGCAGCACAATGGTCAGACAGGCAAATTGACAGCACTGCAGCAGAAGAGCTAAATGATCAGAATTAAACCGGCATGTTTGTACTGCCCTTAACCACTAAGCCACATCTGATCCCAAACACCACCTGTCTCAACACCTTTATTCCTCCAAGATATTTCACAATGACACGAACTGCTGTACTCTGTGGGCTGTCAGCCTCTGGGAATAAGCAATTTGGAATCAGAATGCACATCTGTTTATATCACTCAACTGTAATGTGAGAATACGTTAGGCTGGTGCTTTAAATGCACAGTAATTTCACAAGATTTTGCATCTTTTAACACATCAAGGCTGTACTAACACATGCAGTCCTTTTATCACGACTACATAAACAGTGAATATCCTCCTATCAAGCTAGAATTATACATAGGGACTTTAATAAACAGAAGACTGATGAAAAGAGTTAGAAAAGGCACTGTAGTTAGTGAAGGTGTTTATGGAGGAAAGATCATCTCTCTCTTCACCGCTCTTTCTCTCTTCCTGTTCTTCTGTGGCCGAACAGTGGTGACGGAATGAGTGAGATGCAGGGCATCATGGGACACTTGGCCAAGTGACACAAATGAAAACAAATCGTCAGGCGTGAGCATCCCGAAACCAGAGAAACAATAGGAGTAAAAGCATAAATGTCAATTTGGGATGATGAAAGATCCAATCTAAAGGTAATGGGGAGAAGCCCCTCGACAGCGGGCGCTAATAGACAGTGCGATTTCAGCAGGCCTCCGTCTGCTCCACAATAAATGAAAGAGCGTAATTAGAAAACAGCCACTGAGACCGTCCTCCGCACTGACACTCTCTCCGTCTCGGATAACGAGGTGTTTTTCTTGTAGCAGGAAGTGAATATGGAGCCTCTCTCAGTGCTAGAGAGGCACGTTTGTGCCACTTGAACAGACACTGCAATGCTGGTCCATTTATATAATATACATACCAATAGGAACTAATATTAATAGGAACTAATTTTAACCCTGTGCTGCCTGTTGCACCAGCAGAATCGAAGCTCCATTGTGGTCTAATTTGAATGTAAATTGCCAGCACAGTTCACAAACTAAAAAAATGATTAGTTGTCCCATGTGACACAGGTTCAAGGTAGTCTTAAATTATAGCTTTAGACCTTCCCCTTATTAGGTGTAATGTTCACCATAAATAAAACTAAAACATAATATTTTAAAATCTGTTTTACAGATAAAATACAAACCCCATTTCCAGAAAAGGTGGGACACTTTCTCAAAATGTAATAAAACTGAAATCTGTAATTAGTTCATTCACCTGAAGCTTTTTTTAACAGACAAAAAGATAAAGAAAATATTTTCAGTGTTTTCAATGACAAACTTAATTCCATTGTTAAACATAAATAAATTAAACAATTGATGTCTGCAACACACTCAAAAAAAGTTGGGACAGAGTCATGTTTTACTACATCACCTTTCACCATCATTTGGATATTGAAGGTACCGGTACTAATTGTTGCAATTTTGCAAGAGGAATTTTTGACCATTCTTGCTGTTATACAAGACTTGAGCTGCTCAACAGTCTGTGGTCACTCTCAGTCTGATTCTCCTCTTCATGATGTGTCATACATTTTCAACAGGAGACAGATCTGGACTCTAGACAGGCCTGTCAAGCCACACTGTAGTAACTCATACAGAATGAGGTCTGGAATTGTCCTGCTGAAATAGACATGGAGTTCCTGGGAAAGGACGTCATCTTGACAGCAGCATATGTCTCTCCAAAATTCCAATATAAGTTTCCACATCAATGGTACCTTCACGTATATGCAGATCACCCATGTCGTGGGAACTGATGCAACCCCATGCCATCACAGATGCTGGTTTTTTCAATTTTCGTTCTTAACAGTCTGGATGGTCTTTGGTTATAAAATCCGACATTCGTTTTTTCCCAAAAAGAAGCTGAAACATGAACTCATCTGACCACAGAACACGTTTCTACTGCCTCAGATGACTTCAGGCTCAGAGAACTCGCCGGTGTTTCTGTGCAAATTTAATACATGGCTTCCTCTTTGATTGATACAGTTTGCAGGATGCAGCGGTGGACTGTGTTAAGTGACAATGATTTTCCAAAGTACTCCTAAGCCAATGTGGCTCTGTCCATCACAGTAGCATGAAGGTTTCTCAAACAAGATGTACCTGTTAATATGTACCTGTGGTGTGTCTGTGGTGCAAATGAAATCCTACACTGTGATAGGTACAAACAAATAAATAAACCAAACAAAAAGCCCATATGGATGAGGATTATGTTTACACCATTACATTCAGCTGATGCAACAGGCCCCTGAAGTCCAGAGTTATCTATATTGTTTTGCTAATATTTGTTTAGTACATACCAATAACATACATAGTGCAAAAAAACTGTGCAATCTAAAAAAAAAAATCTAAAAAAAAACTGTGCAATTTGTCTCTGACCTCATTTCTATGCTTGATTCTATGGGCTACAAAATACACATTGCCACTTCTTGACATCTCCTGACATTTCCTGTTTCAAAGAAATTGACATGGCTTTAGATTATTTATCCTATGTATCTTACATATCTGCAGCAGAAGATGACTATGGAATTTGGAGGAGTGAAGAATATTGCTGGAGTGTGGCAGGAGGTTTACATCAGTGCCATTACAGAAAATACCTAATGCATATATGGATAAAGGGATTTATGAAAGTACATACACACACACACACACACACACACACACACACACACACTTGAAGCCAATGTATACTGACAGACATCATGTTGAGATGGAAAGTGTACAAACATGGCCACATTGCTGAGCTCAGGCCCCAGGCGGGAAGCCATGCACAAGCAGACCACTAAAAGCCTGCTGGCTCACCATGCATGTTTGTGTGTTTGTGTGTTTTTGTGTATGTGTGTGAGTGCATCTTCCACTGTTAAAAGCTACACAAAGCACTGAGCTATGTGGATGGATTTCCAGAGACAAATGCAGTTCTAGACCTACATGTGTGTCATTTTCAATAACTGGAGTTTCACTCAGATCTGTAGTTTGCCTCAGGACAGCATTAAATAGCTCTCTCTCTCTCTCTCTCTCTCTCTCTCTCTCTCTCTCTCTCAGTCTGTGTGTCTCTCTCTCTCTTTCTCTCTCTATGTTAGAACGAGGGAGGCTGAAGAAGAGTGGGTTTTCACCACCCTGCATTAATCTTGCAATGATGCTTTGAAAGCCTACTGGCAACAGGAACAAGGCTGAAGTTCTCGATCTTGGCTTGAGCTCAATAAACTGTTTATTGGCATTTTCTGGAGTTCAACACACATATCATGGGCACAAGTCTACAAAAGATGCCTGCTCAGCAGCCTACAGAAGAGCCCCTCTCTCTTTCGCTCTCGGTAATTTTGTTTTCTTTAAACCGACTTTCTCTCAGCTACAGCCGTATACAAACATGCTAGTGTTCTCAGTGTATCTATAGCAACATAAGTAGCTGTATTAAGACAAAGACTTTCTGAAGGACAAAAATGTATTTGCCAAGTGGCCTCCTTGACTCCTTGTCCTTCATTTCTCCTTTTTCTTCTGTGCGCTTTGGTTAAAACACTGGCTGCCATCGCAGCGACAGTGTGAAGGGACGGGAGCCGTGGCCGGCCTAAATATTCCACCCACAGCCGGCATCTGCCTGCCCCGCTCATCTGCTCTAATGAGCAATAATAGCCTGTCTGAGAGTGTCCTCAAAATCAGCCTAAAAATAAACAGCCTTTCAAGCACCACTACGGAACTCAGCCAGTCACACATACATACATAAACACAAACCAGCACACACTTGTGGGTGCATGGCAATATACAATATTTGGCATACTGAGAAGTGCCAGAACACAAACCATAACACAGCTACTGTAATATTTGCACTAGACCAGAAAAAAAGAGAAAAAAACAATATACTGTATACAATATATAATACACTGATTAGAAAAGGATTAGGATTCGCTCTGACTTTTCTCTACAGGTAAGGAGCATGATGCGGAAAATGCAAACGGAATCACAGAATTCAGTAAGTAAAACGGAAATCATAGTTAAACGCCGGACTGCTCACAATTTGACAATTTCTAATAGAATTACAGTGGAGAAATACATTACATTGTGTTATAGGCAACATTTTTTGCCTGCTTGAGTAACACAGACACATCGATACTGTAACTAGACTAATTAGACTAATGTTGTAGAATAAAAAGTAAAAATAAAATGTATCAGGGAATTGATCATTAGCTTCAGTCATTCAGAATCACAGGTGAACTGTCTCATGACTGTGATTGGCGGAAACACGGTCACTGGCCAATCAACTTGCGGGCCATTGGGCCATTGCTTATGTCGAATCCTGAATTCTTATATATAACAAACAGCCAGAAAAACAATCCTGTGCTGAAGCAGTCCCTTCCTCTCTCTCTCTCTCTCTCTCTCTCTCTCTCTCTCTCTCTCTCTCTCTCTCTCTCCACTCTGTGAGCACTGTCAGGACACTTATGAGCACTACGATACTCCAGATCAGTAGACAGATGCCTGTTTTCACTCTTCTCTGCTCTTGATAGCCTCTCTTGCAAATGTTCCTGCTCCTGCACACTCATAATCTCTAACAGGAAAAGCACTTTAACCCCAGTATTAGGACACACTCTGACTGTACCATGTTACTCCAGATAACAAGTAATGACATTATTTAAATTCAGCCCATGTTCTCCACACCAGGGCTGGGAAAGCACAGCTGCATGATACAGGCCACTGCTAAAACAAAACCCAGAGCCCAGTGTACTGCAATAGGGACGCAAATCAAACATTTAGTGTTTAGCATGCACCGGCAACTACTCAGTGCCAAACAGCCAGGGCCTGCACGCTGCATTGTTTTAAAATCAGCTAAATTATTGGTTGTGGTGTAAAAAAAATGCAGGCGTAAGAAATGAAAACAAACACAATAAACAAAGCAATAATTTACTTCAAAGTGAAGAGGAATGTAAACCATTTTCAGGGTGGTTCATCGGGAAAAATCTGTATAATGTTATAATGTTTAGAACATTATTTGGTAACACTTTATTTGAGGAGTTTCTTCATGGGGCCTACACAACACATTCAAAGCGTTTCAGAAATCTTTGATGAAACACTACTGAAGGATTAATGTAAGGCTGATTTCAAAGAACTTATTTCATGGCGTAGTTCATGAGATAAAAGGTTTGTTTTTCTTCTAAAGTACTCTGCCTTTCAATTGCTTTTCAATTTTCCTTAGCTGAAGTGTTGGTCGTACGTGTGCATTAAAAACTATTATAAAGCATCCTTTCAATACAGCTGCACTTTTTTTCTGATATATCATGAATGTCTTGAACTACCCCAAATCAAATGGTAATCAAATCTGCATTTAGAACACAATAAGAAGCATTATGTGCAGTGTCTACAACTTTCTCAATGTTACAAAAAGTAGAGAAATTAACAAAAATAATCTGCAAGGTTACTATCTACAAAAAATCCCTTTCTTCTCTTTTTCATGTAAAGAAAAAAAACATAAATAATACAATGTCAACTCCTGGGTTTTGACAAAAGCCTTTCATAAATTCTGCAACATCACTTTATAAAGATTAATGCATAGCTTATGAAAAGCCCTATGGAAAATCACTTCAAATAAAGTATTACCCATTGTTTCTTCATTCCATTTTGCCCACAACTTAAAGATATTATCAGTGATTTTGGCAGAAGTTATATAAAGGTGATTGGAAAAGCAATCTGACTATAAGGGGACTAAGTACAGTTATATACAGGGTCCAATCTCATACACGTTTTGTAATCTGATCACTCAAACCACATTAAGTGGTGGCCTAGGATACATATGGCCACGTAAGATTTGTAGTTTGAATATGAAAGCACCTCGATACGTTTTAGCTTATACTTCAAAAATAATTAATAATCTAAAAAATCCAGATGAGGATTTAGGAGGCATTAGGCAACATTAGACAACATTTGCCAAGATTAGTCCTGTAAGAGTTAAACAGGTGGAGTTGAATAAGATTTACCGGTAAGTAATTTTTTTTACTCCTTCAGCCCACTTCCCAGTCCCATGCTAACACAACTAGATTTAGCATTATCAAAGACTGTCAAGAAATAACTTTGAATTGTACATGTACAAACATTCAACTGCTTGAAACGCAAGTCACAGAATAATACTACAAGCCCTATTTCCAAAGAAATTAGGACACTTTCTAAAAATGTAATAAAAACTGAAATTTATCATTTGTTAATTCACTTGAACCTAATTTAACAAAGAAAGAACAAAGGACAAAGAAAAGAATTTCAGTATTTTCAATGACACACTTAATTCTTTTTGTTAAATATAAACAAATTAGCCAATGGTCATGTAAGTGCTATGGTCACATATTCAGCAGCAGTTTCTGCCCTTGGCCTTTCCACACCAAGATTTCCCCTGACTCCCTGAATCTTTTCATAATATTATGATATAAATGGTGAAATACTTTGCAATCCTGCCCTGAGAAACTTGCATTTGAACCGACTGATAATTCTCTCATAAAGTTTGCACAAAGTGGTGAACCATGACCCATCCTTGCTTGCAAAGACTAAGCCTTTGGTGGATGCTCCTTTTATACTCAATCTTGATGACCTCACCTGTTACCAGTTAAACTGCTAGTTGTGGAACCTTCCAGAACAGTGTTACCTGTATAACCTTTTCAGTCTTATTTGTATTTACAAAACATAGTTAGGTTTCAGTGAACTTTTATCAGTTAAATAAACATTCAAAAGATTTAACAAATTAGAGGGGTTTTTTTTTATATTTTATAAAATGTTTAAAAAAGTGTAAAAAAAATACCTTTTCCTGAAATGGGATTTGTATATTCTCCATGAAATATCTGATGCACAATGTGACTGCAGCCAATTAGGCCACTTTAATGAAATGATGATCTCAAACTAGAGGAATCTGTTTATCTGATCATCCCCCCACTGTTCATCTCATCCAGCGGATCATTTTCAACAGGTTTGCCACAATGGGCAACATCCATACAGATGTTAAACAGTTGGATGAAATACTTCACGACAGCTGAGTGAATATGGATGGCCTTGCCATATCTTTCTTGAGGCTGACTTTGTTTTTAAAATAAAAATAAATACAACTAAAACTAACAGTAACAAACAATGTACCAAAAACATTAATTTGTCAGTTAAGAAAAAGGAAAAAATAGTGGAAATCCGCTTAATGCATAGCAAATGGCATTAGTATCGATTCAGGATAAAAGCAGACATGGATAGACAGACAGACAGACACACACGCAAATGTACTTCGTAGCACACTTTCTCTTTATAATCATGTCTATCTTTCTGCCTCAGTGGGCTGGGTTATTGGGCAGAAACCTCATTTCCTGCACAGCGATCTCCCTCAACAAGATCACAGGACATTTAATTGAACTTGGAAACACATGCACACACCCGCTCAGCCACATACGTCACAACTCGCACAGAAGTCACTCTCAGAAGCACAAACACAGACACTTGCTAGGGCTTCTTGACAATAAGACACTTATTTATTGAACTGTTTTTAAAACAAAAGTAGGGTTTGAATGTTTTCCAGTGACTGCTTATTCCTGCGTGGGGTGGGGGGTGGGGAGGGGTATTTAATTAAATCTGTAAATAGTTCGCAGCATTCTATATTCAGAATAATTATTTTCATAAGGCAATGTTATGTTATATAATAAGAAAGATAAATAGCAAGGCTGAGGAACTTTTTATTATTACCGCCTGCATGAGGAAATACACAAATGCAATATAACATTATATATTTTATCATAGTATGTGCAGGCATGACACAATTATACTCTGAAGCCTTAATGAACTAAACAGACTTAGGCTATAATGCAGATAGAGGAGCAATTCCATACATAAATGAGGCTATATATATAAATGCAACATTATACGCAATTTCTTGTCTCACATCCGTCAAGGCTCTGATTCATTTTCCAGCCATTTTTCCCCCAGAACTGTTACGCTGCTGATCCTGAAGTGAATTTATTTACAGCATGGATTAGCCTGCCAGTGATTGATGTTACTCCACCAAACAATAAACCAATTAGAGGCATGATGTAATGTCATTTTAAAAGGGTTATAATCATGTTGCTCTTGAACTTGGGGCCCTGATCAGGCGTAATAAAGATTTATAGCAGATCAAAGGAGAGGCTAATACCATTAACAATAGATTATATTCCAACAGAAATTGCATTAACAGCTTTTTCTCCCTCCCCTTTGCTAAATATATCGCCGGAATTGGAGATTTTGATGCAGGAGGAGAGTTTAGAGGACTGCGGAGCACAGAGAGGGCATTAATAACTCCAAAAAGAGTGCAGCTGTGCTCCAGCAAATCATCGGCTTGTTCCATTTGGAGAAAATTGAACAAACCTTGTGCCAGAATCCAGGGCAGACCTTATAGGAAGTATTCTTTAACTTTAATGGTTGCAACATTTCATTAATTGAATCACGGCATAATTTAATTGTCCTGTCTCTTCTTCTTCTTCTTGTTCTGTTTCCTCTTGTTCTTCTTCCAATTACAAGTTACACATGTTTTTCTATGCTTGAACTAAATTTTTTTTAAACCTTTCACAATATCAAACTGACTATGGAAACAGCAACATCTTGACAACATGGTGGCAGAATGTATCCTGCTATGTGGAAAAACTTGAATTCCGTGACTGCTGACTGAGCACTGAAGAGAACTTTAGTTTTGCTCTTCGCACACTGTGAAATGAAACACTATCTTCCAGGCTTTAACTTCCTTTAGAGATGTATGAAAAGCACATATCATTGCTTACATCTGACAGTGTGGACCTCATAAATTTTTTATTTTTTTTTACTTTACTTATTTTACTTTGAAGGCTCAGTCTTTTTTGTGCTTGTGGGTGAATTTTGGTGGCAGCAGTACTGTCTCTGTTTTGCTTGTGATGCATGTTACTATATAGGCTTTAAAAATGCAATGTTCTTGAAAGCAGGTCCAATCTGCACAATTGCTCCAGCTGACTAACTTTTTTTCTGCATGGGAGAATCATCAGAAGTGTGTGACCATACATGTTTCCAGATTAGAGGAAACAGTAGCTACTACCATAGAATATACAAAACATGGAACATAAGCAAGAATGGTATGGAAATGGGAAGCAACCCAAGAACGTGGAGCTTACCAGTTGTGGCCTGGGCCCTCAGAAGGTATGAGTTGGGGGAGATTTGGTCCTCTGGGTGGGGCTCCAGCATAGTGTGAGCAGAGCTGCTGTCCAGCAGGGGCACCTGGCACTCTCTGATCGTGGGTGGCGCTTGGTGGAGTGGGGCAGTTGGAGGAGAGGGTGCCGGTGGTAGAAGGCTGGAGGAGGCAGTGGAGGGAGGGAGGGGACGACCTGAAGAGAGAGAAAGAAAGATGTAAACTATAAGCCATGGGTACATCTTAACATCTCATCACACATCTTATCATACAAACATTCACTGGAGTTAAACATGTTTCCATGGGACACTTCATCACACCTGCAAACCGGGAGAAATTAAATGTCACACCTTTCAAAATTTATGTTACGTAAAGCCTCTTGAGACTTAAGCTGTATTATGGAATCCCCAAGCAGCTGCATAAATCGACAGAGGAGACAGAAGAATGCACAACAGTGCAGAATGGAAATGCTGCTCCCAATAATTTTGTCCTGCACAACCAAGCACACATACCCACACAGTGTACGTTGACATCACTCTAATATAGATGGCTTGCATGTGATTTCCCTAAGGATCCCACACCAGACCTATATAATATACAAATACACAAGCAGACCATCTCTCACAAAGCCTACACTGTTTAAGCTGGAAAACCACAAAAGGGACAAGTCATCATTTCTATTACAAATAGCTTTAGCTTTTGTTATAATTGCACCGATGTAAGGGACAGAACGGCGGCCATATTCTCTCTTCGTTTAAATGAGTACATTAAGACAATCCTCATAAAAATGATAAATTATGTGGCTATTACCTTTCTTAATTACCCAGAGAAAACAATTATGGTGCAAGACAATGTAACAAGTTTGCTATATTTTCTTTGTACCTCTTGATGCATGAGTTTTTGGTGTGTAGGTTTTTGTGATGTGTTTTTTGAGATTCTTGTCAGTACAGCTAAGGACCTCAGAGTCCAGATAACGACATGGTGTCCTTCATCTCCTTAATTAGAATTAAGACGCAAAGAAGAATTATAGCACTTCTGCAGGCTCTTTGGTCTCTGTAAGGTAGCAGGCTACCAAGAGGATTGATGAGTCACACACACAGAGGTCTGCATTGTGCTTTCATGCATCTTTAAGCCTTTAAGTGTGTCTGTGCTTTCATGTACATCGGGACTCAAAAAGAGACAAAGGACAGTGACTTTAAAACAGCGTAAAATGCCGAAGTACACTGAGACAACTTCATACGACTTCTTGATACATGCATCTGTCTCTCTCTCTCTCTCTCGCTCTCTCTCGCTCTCTCTCGCTCTGCGGAGAGCAGGCTCACTGAGAGCGTGACCGCTACCAGCCGATACACTTGTGACTGTCAGAAGTCAAACTTGCTGTTATTGATTTAAGACTCCACTGCTCTATAGCTCAGACCCAAATGCCAGGTGTCAGAGAAGGACGTGTGACATCCTGACTCCAGAAACACACCCACCCACACACACACACCCACCCACATACACCGTTCCTTTCTACTTCTTCCTAATGCTCTTTTCCCCCTTACTTAAGACGCATTTTGACCTCAGATGCCTCCAGATGAAGCACTGTTAATGCATATACTGAATTCCTGCTGTGTAAGGAAGTATATACGGTGCTAAGCAGACCCCAGGGATGCGGCTCTGCGTCCTGTTAGATAACGAAAGATGAGAAAAGGAGGAGAGCACTCTATGTTTACAGCCAGCGTGCGATTACTGAGATCTAAGTAACTCAATCCTGAAACATATGGGAATTCAGAGAGTCAATTCAATAACACACACACACACACACACACAGAGAGAGAGAATGATAGATAGAGAGAGAGACAGTGTATGTGTGTGTGTGTGTGTGAGAGAGAGAGAGAAAGAGAGAGAGAGAGAGAGAGAGAGAGAGAGAGAGAGAGAGAGAGA
>JAOVVH010000043.1:19834607-19849955 GCA_028566435.1 Scorpiodoras heckelii
AGGCTGGTCCAATTTAGCCATGAAACCTCCCACACTAAAATGACAGGTGTTTCAGTTTCATTGTCTAACCCCTGTAGCTACGAGCTCATACAAATTCCACCTTCTTTAAACAATTTTTAATTAACACGTGGTTGGAAAAGTGAATAATGTGCAGGATGACACATAGCCGTTAAAAAAAACAATGATGAACCACATTTACTGCTAATGAGCTACTATTGCAGCTAACATGCTACTATTGTAGAGCAAGACAAACCCACTGGGGTGGGACATATATGAATCTAGAGAGCATTTAATACCTGGATGATCATGAAGTTTTGTCTAGATAGGAGTCATCAAAATTATTTTCCAGAAGTTAGAAACTATAAAACTACAACTATACTTTTGTTGTTGGTCGGGATGTTTTGGGGTTTTTTTTGCATTGGGGTGTAAAGTGTATTCTGTTATTGCCATCATAGGACAGGTACAAAAATATTTTAGTAATTTAGTATTAATATCAAAAATAATAATTTCGTGCTGATCGTGACTCTTCTGTTGGTTTTAGATGATGCATGCACATCATGGCCTGGAGAGAAGTTCCATCACTGGAGATCATGGAACCTCTGTTGTCTTCAGACAAGAAAGACAAAAAAGCCCAAGCATAAGGTAGAAGTAAAACATTTTTTCTCCTGTTCACACAGGGATATAGAATCACCATGCTACTCGTTTTCCTCCAACGGATCAGGCTATTGAGACAGGATGTGAAAAGGCTCCATATTGTCCCTCAGATGGAACTCAAGAAGGGACTCTGGAACTTAATCTGTAAAAAACACACACACACACACACACACACACACACACACACACACACACACACACACACACACACACACACACACACAATTGCCTGGAAACAGTTTATAGTTTCCTCTCAAGGCTGGATGTATTGCATCATATATTAGCAACAAAATGTTTACTTTTTAAACAATGTTGTGAAAGAGTTTTTAATAAAGCATTTTGATGGGCCATCCAGCTGTGCCCTCAAACTGCAAACTTTTACATTTTTCTTTGTGTTACAACAAAGAAGTTGCACAAAGTTTTTTTATTAGCTACACTGAATCTTATGTGAATATCTACAACTTTTTTCTTAGAAAAATGTAGCCAAAGAGAGGAAAAAGTATGTAAAAAAAAAACAGGGCTGTTTTATTTATGATCAGTCATGGCTTATTAAATAAATGAAACATAACAATGGATGATAAAGGTGCACTGTGAGCTAAGTTGAAGTGAGTTAACTGATCAAAATTTGTGTTTTTGTATTGATTCTGGTACATTATTCATAGCATGTAGAGTCAAATTGTGTTTGTGTGTTGCATTTAGAATTGGGTGTGAATAAAGAGCTGTCACCATAACCATAAATGCTTACTAACCAGTCTAAAAATGTAAATATTGACAGGCTTTGTTTCAAAGATATGATTTGTTATAGAACATAGTCATTCTAACGTACTGGGTAACATAAAAGGATGTTTCTGTTGAAGATAAAATGATGAAAGTGCAATAAAACCTTCCACAGTGAAGCATGGTGGTGGTAGTGATCAGGTTAAAAGCTGCTGACTTACCCAGTCCTTACATGTTAGTGAACTTCCTGACTTGTGAATGTGGCATATTCCATTTTTAATTTCAGGATTAATATTCAAAGTCTGGCATATTTTCTTATAACTAGTGATGTCACGCGATAAACTTTTTAAAAATCGCGTTAATTGCACGAAACATTTTTTAATTTTAAAAGCGAAATATTAAAGATGATTGATGTCTTTTCATTATTTTTTTTTTATTTAAAGAGAACTGCACAGTGTGTAGGGAGCGAGGGAACATGGGTATAATCACTTCACCGGAAATTCTGTTGTGCTGCTGCTATGTGATTGGCTGATTCGATTTTACCTCAGAGACCGCCCCCGCAATGGAAGGGAAGGAGTTTGTGTATGTGTTATGTGGCCTAAGATGAGTAACGTAATGGTCAATTTAACATTAATTTGACAGCACTACTTATAACCAGTGAATAATGCTCTGGACTTATTGTCAGTGCTGCCTGGAAAAGCTCTGGTATTCTTTTTGCTGTGGTTTCTGTATCTCGGACAGGGTGGTGGTAAAGCATAAGCTCCCTTCTGCCACACACTATACTGAATGCTCTATGCATCTCCCAGTCTGAACAGAAGGTGCGAGCCAGACTGGAAGCTACAATCGTGTGCCTCCTAACTGCAGATACAACAAGGCTGAGACACAGTCAAACTCATTCTGCCAGATCATGATATCACAGCCACAGTGCCACACTGCTGCTGAATAAACGGAGCTCCGGCTCAAACTGCTGACTCCACTTTCACTGAGTCCTCTCACAGCACCATTTCTCTCCTCACTTCTCTCCAGGCCCTTAAAGTGCTTGCTTATGTCAGCCACTCATGAGAATGCATTGCGTATCTGAATTGCTAATTGCATTCTAGCCAGCTTTTATATCTCTGTCATACAACTATATTTGTGAGAGCAAAAAAGACATGAGAATGAAAAACCATCTTCAGATTCCTCCCTCTGTCTCCTTCCCTACATCTCTTAACACGTCCCACAGTCCCTCGTCTCCAGAATCCCCTTCTGTGATTCTGGAAATCAAAGTGAGAAACACAACTCCTTATTCTCAGTATAAGAAACTTCCAGTGTTACAATTTTGCTCTACCTTTTCTTAAAATCGCTGTCTAGTTACGTTTCTGAAGCGTGACACTCGACGCTCGCTGTGTTCCACTACTGTTTTCTTTTCTCTCCCTCATCATCCTTTTCGTTTCATTTCTCGCCAGGCCCTTAAAATATTGGTTTTATTATTCTGAGGGTTTTTTTTTTTTTGCTTCCTCCTCTGTGGCTAGCAGCTAATGATAATAATCCACAGAATACAGGATTACTGAACTGAAGCGATAGCTGTGAAGTGTTTGGTCACGGATGCAGTGCAGCACAGAATTTGGGAGTCGGATCTCGGTAATATAATATTCGGAGGTAATAAGGCAGATGAAGAAAGTGGGCTAAGGAAAGCTTGAAGTCGGTGTGTCTTATTTTATGACTGTGGGATGGATGGACATGCTCTACTTATTTAATATAATTTAAAAAATATTTATATATATATATATGTGTGTGTGTGAATGTAATGAGTGATACATCAGAGTCTTTTTCAGTCTAGCCTGATATGTGAATGTGTAGTATACTGAGAGAAAGAGAGAGAGAGAGAGAGAGAGAGAGAGAGAGAGAGAGAGAGAGAGAGAGAGAGAAAGACAAGGAGAAAGAGAACATGAAGATACATCTACTAAAACTTAATGGTGGTTATTAGGGCAGTCAATAAGCATTTACTCAAAACACATCACTTTTTCCGAATGCTTTCATGAAGACTTCAGTTAAAACTATTTTGTGGTTATGCGTTGCTAATATTATGGTGGTCTGATTACACACATACATCCTAAACCTTTAAGATATCTCGAATAACTGGGTTTAAGAGCTGTTCTTCTATGACATTTTTTCAGGACTGCCTCATCCTTACTTGTTAAAGAATGTGATATCTCCAAACAGCTGTAGTGATGCAGTCGCATATTTGAACGTTTTAATGGAATTCAGCAACAGACGCTTATTGTTGTAAGAGTAAACATGCTTTCTACATGGATATATGTCAAAATTACTCTCAGTGCTAAAACAAATGGTATCAATCTGGAAGTTTATAGAGAACAGGTTCAAAAATACTGGTCTTGTTCCTTTCCACAAAATTTTAAAAACGAAGCCTGTTTATTCTGTACTGATCAGTCTATGCTGTTAACACACACGCTATGGGCAGAATCATGATTTAAATGCAGCAGCTCTTTGCATCAGCTGACCCTGAGGAGAGATCCTGCTCCCTGTGCACAGGTGTTTGTTTAACGCTGTACACCTGATGCAACATCCCTGATACGGTGCTCTCACACACAGACACACAAACACACAGAGATGGGTGTCATTAAGTAATCTGAGAGATTATAGAACAAATAAGAGGTAAGATGCCCTCCCCCACCCCATACCACCCCACCCCCCTTTCCCGACCCCGGCATTACATGATATACGGTTAAGATGAAGGAGAGTCAGTGCCTTCCAAGCTCAGAGTTGAAAATGAGATTTTTAATTACTGCATGACCCGGGGTATATTAGCAACATATTAATGTGCGTCATTAACCTAGTGGTAACTAACCCCGTCTGCTGATTAACTACATGTGATTGGACCTGACTGAGGGGGAAACTCGCACAGACAGAGCAGCAAGGCTCATTAGAGTGACCTGCCGTGGCACTGCTTATCTCCTAATTACACAAGTCTTAATGGGCCTGTGAGTCATCATCAGCTCATGATGAATATAATAATAATAATAATAATAATAATAATAATAATAATAATAATAATAATAATAATAATAATAATAATAATAATTATTATTATTATTATAATAATTATTCCTATTATTATTATAATTCACAGTAGTCTTTATTATATATAGTATAGAAGACTGTGCATCTTTTTTTTTCTCAGGTGAATGTCTAATCTGTTTTTAATTCCTACACATGTGCATATTGGATATAAATCCTAATTGCATAGCTGTGTGTTTACATTGCGTTTGAAGTCATAATCAGACCTTTACTGAGAAATGCATTCTAGCACACACAGCACACTCCAATCAATATTGTCTAAGCCTAGAATCAATATCTCAAACAAAACACAAGGAGCATGGGGATGACTTAGAGCACAACACGCTGTTTTATACCCTGCTGTTTATCAAGGACTACGTATCCCACAATCCCACACCAATAACCACCGTCATCTTGATCATGCTGCTTACTAAAACAATTTCCAGTCTGTCTTTCCCCCGAAGCACAGCAGTTAACAATCAATAATTTTCCCAGAATGCAGCATTACCTCAAGAGCAGTTTGATACCTACTTTGCAGAATAACAAACCTAAGCTGTAATTAGGGATGCACAAATCAAACTTCTACCAACACTAAAAGTCTCTTACCATCTCCTGTCTCCATAGTGACTTTATTTCACCCAGTCATAATAAGAGCAGAGGATGTGAGCCACACGTGTCCTCTCGCTGTCTGGCTTTGTCTCACCGGTTTCTACTCTCACACTCACACACACTGCCTCATCGGCATCTGTAACACACACTTGTCTCCTCATGCACTCTTTCTATCAGCTAAGAGCTGAGTGTGAGGAAGCTGGAAATCCTCCCTCCTTCCATCTCTCTCTCTCTCTCTCTCTCTCTCTCTCTCTCTCTCCCTCTCTCTGTCTCTCTCTCACTCTTCCTCTCTCACTCTCTCTCTCTCTCTCTCTCTCTCTCTCTGTCTCTCTCTCCCTCTCCCTCTCTCTCTCTCTGTCTCTCTCTCACTCTCCCTCTCTCACTCTCTCTCTCTCGGGTGCAGCTCTGGTGCTGTGCTGCCATTAGTCGATGCTCTGTGGGAATGGATGGATGCTTTTATCAGTGAAGTGTGTGTGTGTGTGTGTGTGTGTGTGTGTGTGTGTGTGTGTGTGTGTGTGTGTGTGTGTGTGTGTGTGTGAGTGAGAGTAGGGGGATTCACTTCATATATGTACTGAATCTTCACATACCAACCTCAACTCTTAAAAGACTTGCCCTATTTCTCCATTGGTGGTGCACAGAAGTGGCTCAGACCAGTACAACTAGTCACCCGCATGACTAGCAAGCATCTTGCTAGACTGTCAGGAAGGTCAGCACCTGACCAGAGCTAACTAGCTTCAATCAACTCAGAATTCACGTTGATCTGAGCTCTGTCATTCAGCGTACACTCGAGATCTACTCACTTTTAATACAGCATACTCCATATTCCTCCATTTTAGCTGCCATACACAGACACAAATGTTTTCATTCCACCAACAGCTTGAAAGAATTTAAGGATGTTGTAAGAATGCGGCTGCACTCTTGGCTTCTGTTCACCTCTTCCTCTCTACGGATCGACCCTTATCTCAGTGTACGCTGTATACTATTCTTTTAGATATATCCAGAGAATCAGAAGGAAAAATCAGAGTTCAATCATCGTGTCTAAGCAGAATGACTGCAAAATATCAAGGTCTTTCATCTTTCCAGGAGTCCCAGGACCATGAAAGGCTTCAGCCACTGTAGCTTTAAGTAACGTGGCTAAAACACTGCCACCCCAAATCTCAACCGTATAGGCATGTTTATACAATGCCTACACAATACATCTGTAAGATACAAAGCAATCTTCAAAGGTTAACATATTAATTATTTATTTATTTTGTGCTGCATAAACAACCATACAACTCATTACGGAAAGAACAGCTAAGTTAGAAATTAATTTAATTAAAAAAAACAAAACAAAACAATGGCACAGCGAACACTGACAGTTTTGGCGAATATATTAGCTTGTCACCTCAGTTTGCATATCTGAAACACCATGTTTTACTGAAGCATCTTCATTATGCACTTCTTCCTGCTTTTCATTATTACTTGCCTCTTCAGACTCTTCTCTGATCTCCAAATCTGTCTCCTAAGCTGTCATAATAAATAACATGAAGGAAATGCACACGCTGAAGGACAGTCATTCATCTTCAGTAATAGCTTTATCCTGGTCAGGGTCCTGGAATGGTGGATCCGGATCCTATCCTGGGAAAGCTGGGCATGAGTTGGAAGAACACCTTGGATGGTTCATCACATAGACACACAAATTCATACCTAGGGGCAATTAATCACAGTCAATCAGTGCATCTTTTGGGAGGTGGTAAGAACGTCACCTGGACATATGGAGAATATACAGTGAAGTACTAGAAAGACTGGTATAGCAGTTAACACTTGGTAGGGCCCCCACAGGATTTGGAGGGAACGTTGCACAGTCCTCACACTGATGTTTGTTGAGGCCCCAGCAATGAATTCTGATGTTACTTGAGACAGTGTTGCACGTCTATCGTGTAAAACTATTCTTGCCAGCCGATGCTGGTCACGTTCACCCAGAGGTTTTTTTTACGCTGCTGTCATAAGGTCGAGGTTTTGCTGGAATTCATGTAGTAACAGTACACCCTGTAAGTGAAAATCCAGACTTCTACCTCCAAAATGCTATGACCCATCTCACGAGCTCCAACGTTCCATGTTGAAAATGGCAAAATCGTTATAACTTGCCATTCTCATGGTGGAAACAGTTCTATTAGCTTTTATAAATGTCTATCGCTTTATGCACGCACTGGCAGATGCAACCAGTGACATGCATAGGTGCCATTGCTATGTATTTGAACAGGCTCCAGTACCAGTTTTTCTGGTATTTCTTTGTATACAGCACCTCCACACAGACAGTAACTGGAGATCAGGACTCTGGAGCTGTGAGGCCCATGCACAAAGGCATATAACACCAAAACAGACTTCATAATAAACATCACAAGCACCATAAAACTACCAGCTGAAGGTATCTGCCCAGCCCATACATTAACCTGTATTCACTGAGCAGCCAGGTGTTATTGGGCTAATTCCATAAATTCCATACTTGTTTTATGGACATGTGTGTATGTGTACAGCAGTGGGTGGCGGTGGGTGTTAATTGCCATTCCCATGTGTGTTTGTGTGTGTGACAGGCAATATAAAACCAGCAGGACATCTCCACCTTCATTAGGTTCTGCTGATGATCCAGCTGCATGTTGCGAAAGCGCCACTTTCATTCCCTGCTCTCTCTCTCTCTCTCTCTCTCTCTCTCTCTCTCTCTCTCTCTCTCTCTCTCTCTCACTCTCTGTGTCTCCAATTTCTTTCACTATTCTCATTATTTTCTGGGATTAATCTCTCCAAGAGTGCCTTGGCGAGCACAATGCAACCTCAAAAGGCCTACCAAGGTTCCTTCCTGCCCAATCACAACAACAATTCTCCAAGATAAAGCCCTATGTCTACACCGCCTCTAAACTGCACCCTTAATGCTCTTCTCTCCTCTAACCCGCATCCCCCTTCCCCTAACCACCACCACCACCACCACCGCCACCACCACCACCACTGCCATACACACCCACCCCACCAGTGTTCCAGCAGCCAGCTGGAAGCTACACATACTAAACCCGATTATGATGCTGCAGAGCCACAAAAACCTGCTAATTAGTGCTAATTCAGAGGCAGACAATTTATTCTCGAATAGCACTCCTTGTTGAAATAGCTATAGAGAGCCATACAGCAATATGCTGGTTATATTAAAGCAGCTGGTTTGGAGAAGAATGCTGTGGAAACAAAAAGCCTTTACAGCAAAGCATAAAGATACTGGGTGAGTGCCAAAGCATGCACCAATCCACTCCAGTCAAAGAAAAGATACAAAACATTGGAATGAGCATACGCACGAGAGAGAGAGAGAGAGAGAGAGAGAGAGAGAGAGAGAGAGAGAGAGAGAGAGAGAGAGAGAGAGAGAGAGAGAGAGCAGCATTAGGGTCAGGACAGCAATAATAAGAAATAATAATAAAATCACAGGACAGGTTGTGTGAAACATCAAAGTGAAATGAAGAGTAATAAAAAAAAGTAGCATGTTGCTGGATATTTTACAAAACTACAAATAGTCTGATCTTCAGATTAGTCTACGGAGCGTCTCTAATTGGCACAAGATTTAATGGAGAGTGACAAACAGCGATCCAAGCATCGCAGGGACACTTCTTCAACAAAAGGTTGGTTAATTTGACCATCATCTGCTCCAGGCGTGACCGCATAAAGGACACTGTATTCTCTCATGTCTCCAGTGTCTCCACAACGAGCCCTAAACATATGAAAAGACCACAGGGAATAGGTGCAATAATTCATGTCTGGGAGAGTTAATGTCGACATTTTCAAACACTGCAGTGACTGTTTAGCACGCTGACAGCTGGAGATGAGAAATCTACCAAGCTGATAGGATTTTTCTGGGGCCTTACTATATATCATGTTGAATTTCCTTTTTACAACAGGAAGCGTAGTTCTTATTTAGGTAATGTATTTCTGTTCAGGAACACACTAATTCCTTATTCATATCAGCTCGCAGACAGATGAGGCTGGTGGACACGGTGAAGGAAAGTATGAATAAGAGAAGGAAATAAAGAAGAATAAAAGTGACACTTCCGTAATATGCGGCACATTCAGCACTGTCTTCTCCATTTGTCTCTGCTGGTCTAATTTTACGTTGCTCGACTCTCACTCTTCACATATCTCATATCTCATATCTCTCTCTCTCTCTCTCTCTCTCTCTCTCTCTCTCTCTCTCTCTATCGTACATTAATGTTGTTAATGCTGGTCCTAATGACAGTCAGCACTGAAGACATTAGACACAGAGAGAGGGGGATGAATTCCCTAAGGCTTCTCTCTCTCTTCTCTCTCTCCTCTCTATCTCTCTTCCACTCTCTCTCTCTCTCTCTCTCACTCCTTGATCCTACAGGAATGCAATCACGATCAGTTAGCACTGAGCTTTGGCATACCCAATCGCTCTCTATGCAGGGTGAGCCAAGCAGAAAATTGTTTTGGACATCGTGATGAGAAAGAGACCCCCCCCCCATTTTTTTTTTTTACATTTTTAATGCAAAAAAAATCTTTCAAAAAAAGGTAGATGCTGAAGTTCTGCATTTCATTACAGTGCACTGATAAAATGCATATTTCTTACTTGAATTGTAGGTATTTCCATCCACAAGCTCTACAGTTTTTTTCTGCATGGTACCTGTCCTCCACCTTTATTGCTTCACTACGAATATTTAGAGGCATGACAGTCAAAGCAGACCCTCCACACACACACACACACACACACACACACACACACACACACACACACACACACAGCGAGCGCACACTTGTTGACACCTTCTCCATTATCTTCATATTTTTCAACTAGGTCACTTTGCATAACTCTTTAAATGTAGCAGAACAGTATTCTCTCTCAAACACACACACACACACACACACATACACACATCATCATCACATCACACATGCTCAAGATACACACTCTTGTCTAGGGCTGCTGGCGGGAAACGTCTTGACGCCTCACTCCGATCTCCACGGATCCACTGAGTGGAACCATTCGGAAGCCGACGTTAATTAACCTCTCAGGGCTTCACAGCAAATTAAAAGACTAATTAATAAAGTAAACAACGTGGAGGAGATGCGGCGGCCTGTTTTAGATGAGTACACATGCGGACCACCTCTCTTTTACACAGCAAGGGAACTGAAGCAGATGCTCATGGAGAATTAACTTCCTTACTAACCCCTGAGTGCCAGGCGTGAAGGTCAACATTCATGCCTGGCTTTATTTAGGGGTGAAATGCACATAAAGCATCACTTAAATATACCCCCCCCCTCTCTTTCTTACAATACAATTCAATTCAGCAAGCTTTATTAGCATGACTATAAAGATGTACTCTATTGTACAGAATTGCCAAAGCATTACAGGAAAGAGAAGAACATATTGGATATAATAATATAATGTAATATAATATAATACATATTATATATTACATAACAAAGAATAGAAATTAAGCATTAATACAAATAATAGCAATCTTAAAGAATCAATCTCTCTCTGTCTCTCTCACTCTCTCTACCTCCTCTATTCAAAAGGTATGTCTTTTACTCCGTATGTGTGGCAGCAATGGTGAAAAAATAACTATGTACATTTAGTTCCTTTTAGTCAAGTACTGTACTTGAGTACAAAATTGAGGGACTTGTACTCTCCATTTTATGCTGTGCCACTTCCACTTCACCACATTACACAGGGAAATACTGTACTTTCTACTCCACTACCGTCAGGCCTGGCTCTAGCCGTTTCAATGCCCTACGAGAGACTAGGATTTGGTGCCCCCTAGTGCTCAGGGTCAGGATAGTGAATACATGAAACAGAGCATGAGTTTCTCTCCTGACCCCACATGGGGTTTAAACCTCAAATTTAGGAACCCTTTTGTTTATAAACCTGGGTCCTAACATGTGACCTTGTTCTGCGCATGTGTACGTTGAATCGAGATATAAAACGTTAGAAGAGGAAAAACATAAAATACTCATATACAACAGGTTACCCAGACCACCACACAAACAAGGAAATGTGAGTGGGTTGAGTGACTGTTCCATAAAGCCCAACGATGGGAATGTTATCGTTAGTGTCCATTTAGCCTCCCCCCCCCTTAAATTTGAGTAACACAGGAACATCAAACACGTTGTCAGAGACATCTAGCCAAAGTTAATGTAACCTTTATTAACCTCTTGCATTTGGCGGTTTCAGAATTAATACAGAGTTAATGCAGCGTAACTTAAACAGGAAATGTTGACCCCAGGCCACTGCTTATGTTGAACCCTGGTTATTGGCTGGTCATGCCCAGATATGGACATATTTCAGTATGAAAACGAGAAACTAGAGGCATTCAGAAAGTACATGTGCTTGTATTTTTACAGACCGGATTATTAAATCACATACATGTTCCTGAACTTTAATAACACTTTGAGTGCAATTATGAAACGCTAGGCAGCTCCTCAGAGACATGTAAAAGGGGCGGGTCTTTGAGCTCTCATATACAGACTAAAAGGCACACCCACTGATCTGTAGATAGGCCCTCCTCTGATCGTGTTTCTCAGTCAGTCTGTACTTGTGACACTTCAGATAGCCTGGGGTAACATACACCCACTCGAGTGCTCCACTAATAGCAACAGACACTTCACTACCCACATTCAAGGCAGTGATCTACTGTGTAAAATGCTGCTAATGAAAGCTTCTGTAGGCATGAAAGCACACAGTGTAGTTATGCTAAAAGCTTTGTGTTCATTTGTCCTCTTTCCACAGCTGAGTGAGATCAGGGCCTGACTCTGCCGGCTGTCGGATCCTCCTTTCTTGAGTTCTCTTTTCTTCTCTTTCTAGTTTTACTCATTCCTCCTTTCTCTCTCTCTCTCATCTTTCCCTTTCACTCCTTTCCCTCTTTCGTGTCTGGTTTTAGCTCGCCGGTTTCCTGAGATCGAGCTTCCACCACGGGAAGGTGATTGGTGTCCTGTTGTCTCATGCGGTGACAGTGTGAAACACACACACACATACACACACACACACACACACACATGGTGACTGCATTTTAAAAGTACGCATATGTGAAGAGGCTCATAGAAAAAAAAAATCCTTATGTACTGAAACACACACACACTCGCACCTTGTACAGCGCCTTTCAGACTAACATCCCACACAGCTTCTGACTTCCGAAACGTTATTGATGGGAAGCTTTTCTGGCAATTCCTCAAATTTGAATTATCAGTAAACACAAGAAATTGTGAGCCAGTAAGACAGTGAACAAACAGCATGTTGTGTTTATACGGCTTCCGGGCTACATAACATTGCATAACATTGTTGTAGATTATGTCTTTGAATATGGTTCATAATGTATAGAATGTGTGTCTTTGGCATTAGTCACTTGGCGTGAAAAAAATGCAGTGGGATAGATGGGGTGACTTTGTGATGGACACAAATGGCTCATGTTATTAATCACAAGTTGGTGTGGACTGAGATGATGAAATAACTGTTCTTTGAAATATGCACAAGACAAGCAGAGACACATTCTGTGTGTTTTGGTCTTAACATATTGGTCCATATGTGTGGATCATGCCTGTTAGTAGAGTTATCCTATTGTAATACTGCAGCACACTCTCTCTCAATCTACCTCTTTCTCACTCCCCTCTACCTCTCTACTGCAGTCTCCATCACTTTCTCTCTCATGTCCCTCTGAACGTAACTTGCTGATGCTCTTATTTTTTTTATTTACCTTTATTTTCTGCAGGTTGGTAGGTATTTTCTGCTTTTTGGCTTGCTTAATGCTGAGCAATGGTGCCACATTTTTCTTTCTTTCTGCAAACCCCTACTGCTACACACACCCCCACGCACACCCTCACCCTGACACCAAAGTATCGCGCTTAATATATCCATGATCGTTTCAATATCTCCTGCCTCCTCCAAGAGTGCTCCATTTTAGATAAACAACGGATGTGGTGGGATCATTAGCCATTGCTAGGCTAATGGAGAAGAACCCATCTTGCCCAGTGCTTCGTTTTAATAGCCCCAGCTTCTTGCAGACAGAGGACTCAGGCCACTCTCAGATGCCATAATGTTTAATGAACGATAAACCGTGCATCTGCTGGAATAGACAGCATGCTTGATACAGCTTCGTTTAGCTGTTGTTTAACCGAGAACCTGAGCTAAATATCTATAGCGGGCTTTTAGCAGTACTGTGTCTAAACATTTTCCTAGGCCAAACAAATCTAAAAATATTTGGCAAGATTCACAATCATGTTGGTAACACTGAATTTTTATACTCATGAACACATGCTGATGAATGCCAATTATCTATATTGTACCACGCGCATTCACTGTACAGCTGATTTGCATTTAGTGACAGTCACAAAACTCCATAAAAGACAAAACTCAAGAGCTGAGAACTACAATATAACAACTAAGTTGTGGGTTTAGCATGAGCACCTACCTTGTGCACACAATAGGGCAGCATTTCTTTTGTCCTAAATGAATAGTTCATGTTATCTGGCATAATTTATGGAATTACTTTGGATTGCTTTCTTTTAAATCATTAATATGACGTGCTTATGTGTACAACTGATATAAATAATCATCAACAATTAGATGATTAGAAGTCTGTCAGACAAAGTTTATATTTACACTGAACAAAATTTTTATGAATAGTTTTTATCTAACGAGATCTTGTGTAAAGCTCAAATGATTTATGAATAAATTTGTTCTCATGCAGCTTCATAAATCAGAAATGTTATTATGTAGTATAGTGCAATGAGTGATCATGTAATGAAGAGTCATTTCATTATGCACACTATATTGCCAAAGATTTGTGGTCACCTTATCATTACACCCATATGTGTTTTTGAACATCCCATTCCAGGTTTAGTCCCTCTTTTGCTGTTATAATAACTTCCACTCTTCTGGGAAGGCTTTCCACACCAAGCCAGACAAATCATGTCTTCCAGGACGCAGCATGGACAACAGGGGCACTGTCATGTCATGTTTGGACCTCTTAGTTCCTGAGAAATCTTAAAGCTACAGCATACAAAGACATTCTAGACAATTCTGTGCTTCCAACTTTGAGTAACAGTTTGGGGAAGAATCTCACCTAGGTGTGATGGGATGTGTTCACAAACTTTTGGCCATATAGTGTACTTTCCATTGATATTACATCTTTCATTTAAATTGTATTGCTTTCCTATAATGGCCAAGCATCTGATGATGGTGCACAACACACCCACACATGAAATGATGACTCATGTGAAGGTGGCACTTAAGGGACCTGTTCCCCTTAGTCATCAATCCTGAAGCTCCTTATCCCCTACACACATACACACAGTAAGAAATATATACATATATTAGTGCTGTCAAATTAACGCGTTTAAAAAATGAATCGAGATTTTTTTAAAAATGAACGCAACTAAAAATTTTAAGGCTGATTAAAAAATAGTTAAATTACGCGAAACAGCGTTGCCATCAGTGAACACAAATATTCAGAAATTTACAATGTGCCATGTTACTCTAATTGGCGAATCGATGCCTTTAATTAAACTTGAACTCTAATCATATGAACAAAAGACAAAAACTATTTTTTATTTTAAAATATTTTATATTCACTTTTATCAAATAAATTTGAGTGAATAATGAGGCAACATTCAACAGTTGTTTCTCTTAAAATAGACGAGTGATACAACCGGCATGTACAACACAAATCAAAATGTGCGTTAAAACCGCGATTAATGCGCGATTAAAAAAATTAATCGCAGTTATTACGCACATTTTGATTTGCGTTGTACAAGCCGGTTGGCATCATAGGTCCATTGAAATTGTTGTTGCCGTTTATCACTGATCTATTTTTTGAGAAACAACTGCTGGATGTTGCCTCATTATTCACTTGACTTTATTTGATAAAAGTGAAATATTAAAGATGATTGATGTCTTCATTTTTTTAAACAAAATAATAGGTTTTGTCTTTAGTTCATCTGATATACTGATTAGAGTTTGTTACGTCCGTCTCCACTAGAGGGCGCCTAGGGCTGTTGATGAAATTGTAGGGCATTTCAAATAGAGCCAGTTTAATGACCGAGTTCCCTATGAAGAGTCCTTGGGATTCTGTACCCTATGCAGTGTGTAGGGAGCAGGGATACAGATTAGGGACACTTGCGATTGGAATGCAGCATAAAACGAGTAACATAACAGTCAATTTTGGAATGTTTGTGTTCGCTGTGGGCGCTGCTGGTTTGCGAAATTTAACACATTTTAATATGCATTAAAATTTTTAGTGCCATAAATTTTTTTAATTGCGCTCAATTCTTTAACGTGTTAATGCATTC
>JAOVVH010000043.1:19850055-19860347 GCA_028566435.1 Scorpiodoras heckelii
CACATGAATTCCAGGACCCAAGTTTTCCCAGCAGAACATTGCCCAGAGCAACATACTGCCTCCACCAGCTTGCCTTCCTCCCATAGTGATCCTGGTGCCATCTCTTCCTGAGGTAATTGACATACAAGCACCCAACCATCCACTTGATGTAAAAAAACATGATCCATCAGACGAGGACACCTTCTTCCATTGCTCCATGGTCCAGTTCTGATGCTCACGTGCTTTTGGTGGTGTACCGGGTTCACCATGGGCACTTTGTGTGGTCTGCAGCTAAGCAGCCCCATACGCAGCAAGCTGTGATACACTGTGTTCTGACACCTTTCTATCATCTGTATTCAATTTTTCAGCAATTTCTGCTACAGTAGCTCTTCTGTGGGATCAGACCAGACAGGCTAGCCTTCAACCCATGTGCATCAGTGAGCCTTGGCTGTCCATGACAATGTCACTGGTCCACCTTTTGCCTTTTCTTAGACCAATTGTGGTAGTTACTAAACACTGCATACCGGGAACACCCTATAAGACCTGCAGTTTTGGAGATGCTCTGACCCAGCTGTATAGCCATCACAATTTGCCCCTTGTCAGAGATGCTCAGTTACTTACACTTGTCCATTTTCTTGCTTTCAACACATCAAATTTGTGTGCTCACTGTTATTCACTGCCTAATGGCTGATCGGTGTATATATTGAACTCGGTGAATAGTCAGAAACACAGTGTATGGAACATTTTGTTATTCCTTCCACAAACATCCTTATACATGTTCAGCATGCTGTCAATCAAACAAGGGTAGAGTGGTGTAGTATACAGCAAGTATAGTGTAAACCACACATTTTGTAGTGAGTAGTCTAGTTTTGGTGTGAGACAATACAGATGATGCAGAATCACATTGTCCTGGTAGTATTAGGCAGGCTATTTAAACATATTACCAAAAAAGACTGACTCAATAAGAATCAGCGTCATTGCATGGAATTACTTGCAAGAAATACTATAGTCTATAAAATCCTTCATGTTCTCATGTGCTACTTGATTTATAAATGATCAATGCAGCCACCATGTTACTGTGAAATGTGGCTATATGAACAGCTTTGCTACTGGTAGAGATGCTACTGTCCCTCACTGAGCCTCAAACATTCATTCATCACAGCAGCAGAATCAAAGCCCAAATCCTATTGATTCTCACCTTCCATTGTACTGCCAGTCAACATCTTTCTTTTCTTTTTCAGTCCTTTCTGGATTGCCTCAAATGCCCTTTCCAGGCTTGACCAGGCTACTGAAGCATTGGAAACCTGACTAAAGGGAGCCATGAACCAGCTTTTGCATGGTTTTCCAATGCAGCAATCTCAGGTCTTACAATGACAAACCAAAAATACAACTGCAAAACCAAAAGCAACAGCAAATTCAGAAAGACACCACAGCGAATTGAAAGCAAACATGAACTTGAATGAAAACAGAAAGGGTAGGTAGGTCCAAACTTGAATGTCCAAACTGCATGCTGCTGACTAGACAAGCATATGACTTTCAATTTTCTGGCTGTTACCGAGTTAGCCTAGCAAAAGCGATACAAGCGATAGTGTGATACAAAGTAACCTATTGCTACTTATGTATAGTTAGGACTAATTCCATAGGTGCATTGTCAGCATTTGCATACTTATGTAATGCAATGCAAAGTTGACATATCTAAAATAAAATTACATGAATGAACTTGACATAAATAAGAAAGAACAAAAGCATAAGTAGATTAATTTAAATTTTCTGTGGGCTGTCAGACTAACGTGAGCTGTAGCCAATCAGGAATGAGCATGTGATGTTGAATAATGATCTACCCATTATGTTTTGAGTTAATGTTGATGTGCTTGTTACTTATTACAAATTTGCTCTCATGTTGCCAAATTTGCTGGCATGTTTTCCAAAATCGTTCCTATTTCCAAATTCGCTGTTGTCTTACTGAATATGCTGCAGTGTTTATAAATTTGCTGTCCTGCTCTCAATTTTTGCTCTCACATTCTGAATTTGCCTTCATGTTTTTGGGTTTGATGCATGATTTTTGGCTTGGTTGTTGTTTTTTTCTGGTTTGCTGTCTTGTTTTAGTTATGCTGTTTTGTTTTTGTTTTTTCTTTTCCTGATTTGCTGTGGTGCTTTTGTGTTTATTCTCATGTGTTTATGCATCCACTTATGGGCCGCTGTACTCAGAACCATACAGTTGTGGCCGAAGGTTTTGAGACTGACACAAATTTTTTGTGCAAATGTTTTCCACTGCATTTCAGCCATGCCTCAAAATGACCTGCTATTATAATTTCAGTTATCTTCTCATTAGCTCAGTAGAAACTGTTAACGAGGACAAAGCAGATGATATCACTCTGTCATGCTGATTGAATTAGAAGAGCAGACAAGTTGCTTTAAAAGGTGGGGTGATGCTTGAAATTATTGTCTTCTTCTATTAACCATGGTTACCTCCAAGGAAACATGTGCAATCATCATTGATCTGCATCAAAAGGGCTTCGCAGGCAAGAAAGTCCAACAAGTGCCAGGACCGTCTCTTAAAGAGGACTGAGCTATGGGATCAGGTCACCACCAGTGCAAAGCTTGCTCAGGAATGGCGGCAGGCAATTGTGAGTGCATCTGCATGCACAGTGAGGTAAAGGCTTTTGGAGGATGGCCTGGTGTCAAGAAGGGCAGCAATGATTGTCTGGAGAAGAAAAGGTGAGCGCTACCATGAGTCCACTGTCATGCCATCAGTAAAGCATCCTGAGACCATTCATGTGTGGGGTTGCTTCTCATACAAGGGAGTGGGCTCACTCACAATTTTGCCTAAGAACACTGCTATGAATCAAGAATGGTATCAAAACATCCTCCAAGAGCAACTTCTCTCAATGATCCAGGAGCAATTAGATGATGAACAATGCTCTTTCCAGCATGATGGTGCTCCACGTTACAATGCAAAAGTGTCCATGGTCCCTGTTCCATGGCCCCAGATCTGAATCCCATTGAGAACCTGTGGTCAATCCTTAAAAAGCAGGTGGACAAACAAAAACACAGAAATTGTGATAAACTAAAAGCACTGATTAAGCAAGAATGGGTTGCCATCAGTCAGGATTTGGCCCAGAATCTGATAGCCAGCATTCTAGGGCGAACTGCAGAAGTCTTGAAAAAGAAGGGTCAACACTCTAAATATTGAATCTTTGCATAAAAACGTGATGTATTTGTCAATACATTTTAATAAACTAATAAAGTGCTTATAATTGTACTTCAGTATAGCATAGAAACATCTTTCAAAAAGATCTAAAAACACTGAAGCAGCAAACTTTGTGAAAACCAAAATTTGTGTCAGTCTCAAAACTTCTGGCCATTACTGTACATTTTGAATTTCCCAAAAGTCATCTATGCATTGTGATACACTGAGGGCCCTGCTTGAATGCATGACCTAATGCCTTATATAGTATCTGGATGCAGCAACTTGAAATATAACTGTTAAAGCAGTTACATTTTTCTCTTAACTACAGATTGTGGGGTGTGTTTTTCCTAGCAGCCTTTATTTAATGTTAAAATTATCTGTGGAATTATTGAGTTAAAGGCTACAAAAAGTGTCTATTGCTAAATTGCTATGATGATAAATGGAATTATACTAAGTGCATATAGAAAGATGCTTTTTAAAGTTTCACTTGCACTTGATGTGTGTTTCAATGAGTTTTTAAGTAAATGTTGGAAGTATTAGCCATGACTGCTGTAATTAAACTAAGCTCTATGGAGACATCATCAAATGCACATAAATCAATGTTTCAGTCCTCATATAAACTATATATGACCAAAAGTATGTGGACACCTGACCATCACACCCATATATGGTTCATCCCCAAACGTTTGACACAAACTTGGAACCACAGAATTGTCTAGAAAGTTTCTGTATTCTGTAGCTTTCACTGGAACTAAGGGGTCCAAACCTGTTCCAGGATGACAGTGTCCCTTTGTACAAAGTAAGGTGCACTCATGTGAAAGAACTTGGCAAGTGGCCTGGACAGAATCTTGACCTCAGACCCACTGAACACCTCAGGAATGAACTGGAATGTTGACTGCATGCCAGTCTTCCTCACCTAACATCAGTGCCCGACCTCACTAATGCTCTTGTGGCTAAACCCCCACAGCCACAATCCAAATTCAGTGGAAAGTCTTTCCTAAAGAGTGGAGGCTGCTGTTACAGAAAAAAGGGGACTGAATCTGGAATAGGATGTTCAACAAGCATATAGCACTATGATGCTCAAACGGCCACATAGTGTATTTTCTTGATAACAGCTGATTTCATGTTGGAGGAGTCTCTGTATCCTGTAGATATTCTGTCACCTGCAATTCAAGGTAGATAAGTAAAGAGTTGACTGGCTGTCTTTTGATGAAGTACAGCAGACAGAATCGGATTACTCCCTCTCCCCTTCGCTCTCTCTCCACTAGACCAGCTGGGGGAATAATCCCATTAAGACAACAGTATGGGCTGCTGAGCATCCTTTTTCTCAAGCAATTATAAAGCACCAGAGACAGGCACAAGCCCATTCCTTTCTCTTCTCATCCCATCCATCATCTGTTTAGCTGCTGATGGAAGCTCGCTGCTCTAAGCTTTGTTTGGGTTAGCGGTGCCTGTCTCACTATGTTCAGGAGCAGATGAGGAGTTCTTTTAAATAGATTATGTTCAAACTACTTGAGGAATTATACTTTTAAAAAGAGAAAGAAGTGACTGATATCACTTCTACTGAGAGAAGCTAATGAAAGGGAAGTTACTGTAAGTAGCTATATAATAATGCTTAACAATAAGCCAAGAGATCTAAAATGCAGAGAAGCAGAATCAACAAGAGGTAAGAAAGAATAGCAAAAGGAAAATAATAAACAAAGGTATGTTGAGTGATTAATGTGATAAATTTAAAATGTAGCTCACGTAAAATTGAGCCATGGCTGGATGGACACAAAGTCATCATAGAACCTTGGTGAGAGAGCAGAGAGAGAGAGAGAGAGAGAGAGAGAGAGAGAGAGAGAGAGAAAGAGAGAGCTGGATGACATTGAGTAGCTGTGGCACTGATGAGATGAGATGTGATATGCCCACACCAGCAGTGGCACTTTAATTAAAACTGCCAGCCACACAGCCATTTCATTATAGACAGGCACAGAGAGAGAAAGCAGGGTGACACCATGGCAGTCTGTGACCTTTGCTTTCTAAAACTATTCATATGGATGAACATATGAGGGTTAAATTATTACAGCAACGGAGAACATGCCCACCACTACAGAGACAGTACAGCCGTGTATCCTTAGCATTCAGAGAAGACATCAGATGCAGAGTTAGAGCGCTGTTTTTAATTCTACTCATACCCTTGGCATGGTGGAAAAAAACCATTAACATAAAAACTTATCTGAAACAAATCACTCTGCATCTTTCCAGCTCACTCTCCATTTTCTGCTCAGCTTTCACTTTGTTTGCCCATGGCAACACACACACACACACATGCTCAGGGAGAGAGACAAAGATCACATAACTATATGTGGGATACCTGAGCTCAGGGGTACTACGTTAGATGTTTATCCCACTAGCTCATCTCCAAAAACACCTCCGTCCCAGTACAGACCCATGCGAAACAACTGCACCAAGTTGTTAATACACATCAACTTCTTGACTTCTTCATCTTCTACCTCTTCTACAGAGTATGTCATTTCTTCACATTTCTTTATCTCTGCCTCAACACCCTGCTCTGAAATAAGGGAGAGTGAGCCAAGGGACACCAATGAGGTGTTGCACAGCATGTTACTCTACTGGGACATGCCAGATGTGATGCCACAGCGGTTTGGTTTTAATCCCTTCTGTCTCCAAGGATAACACTTCAGTGCTATCTCTAATCCTCTAGCTCAAGCAGAGAAATAGATTGAAAGACAGATGTTTGTTTTTTTTTTATTTAAAGGTGCAGTAATTGATTTTTTTTTATTATTTAGTAATATAGCCATTTTGTAGACACTCTCCACCCTGCTCATCTTAGAATAAAATCAGCAAGGACCCAGTGCAGCCAGATAATTCTCCTGTCAGAAAAACCACAACAGCAACAGCATACCAGAAACAGAGTATAATTTGAATAAATCCAGGCACATTTTTTTTTAAGATGCAGTCATTTATTACTGGTTCAAGGAATGAAGCTGGATAATGTTAGCAATATTTTTCCTGGGCACGTATGTAAAGGCATTCTTTATAACCTTTGAATTGTTTGAAGGGCTGGCTTTACATAAATTATATACAGAGGGTATTCTTTTCATTACAAAGGAAAAAGTAATGACATTTGTGAACATCTTCATAAATCATTAAATCTTTATGGGGTTAATAGCTCAAGGATGAAGAAAAAATAACTCAAATCTGAGTCAGTTTCACTGATTAACCTTTAGAGACCTAATTATGCCAATTTTTGACAAATCCTACCTAGTGCAGCTTTAAAGTAACAGACATAGACAATATGGACTAAAGTATTCGGACATACTTCTTAATCAATGCATTTAGGTGTTCCATGGAGTCCCATTGACACAGATGTATAAAATCAAGCACCGAGCCATACAGTCCGCCTTGACAAACATTTTTGAAAGAATGGGTCATTCTAAAGAGCTCAGTGAATTCGAGTGTGGTACTGTAATAGGATGCCACCTTTGCAACTAGTAAGTTCATGAAATTTCTTCCTTCCTACATATTCCACAATCAACTGTGAGTGGTGTTGAAATGTGGAAGTGTTTAGGATCCACAGCAACTCAGCCATAAAGTGGCAGACCACGTAAATGTACAGAGCGGGGTTGCTGAGTGCTGAGGTGCACAGTGCATAACAGTCACCAATGCTCTGTTGTCTCAATAACTGCAGTTCCACACATCCTCTAGCTTTAACTTCAGCACAAAAATTGTGCACCCAGTGCTTCATGGAATGGGTTTCCTTGGTTGAGCAGCTTTTGACCCAATTCCAATCCAAGCTCTTGGCCGTATCACTTGGCTTTACCCCTGTTGTGTCCTGTTTCTCTTGGGGATTGAGGGGAAGTGGTCATCTAGCCTTAAAATCCATGAGAATATCTTAGTTTCGTGCCTATGCAAAGGAATATGAAATTACATAGGTATAGCATGCATTTCATAAAAATCACTATTTTCAGTACTGTTTAATAAGAGTACAACAAATATTCTTGGAGGGAACATTGCACAGTCCTCAATGTTTGTTAAGACCCCAGCACTGAATTCTGATGGTACTTGAGGCAGTGTTGCACGCCTATCGCCTAAAATGATACTTGCCAGTCAACGCTGTTCATGTTCACCCAGAGTCATTTTATGGTCACACTGCTGACATAAGTTTGAGGTTTTGCTGGAATTTTTGTGAAAACGATACACCCCTGGAATGCTCAAATGTAAAAATCCAAACTTTGCTACTATCTCCGAAATGCTATGACCCATCTCACGAGCTCCAACTATTAAACCATATTGATAATTGTAAAATCGTGATGACCTGCCATTCTCATGCCCGAAACAGCTCTAGAAGCTTCCAAGGATGTCTACTGCTTTATATACACACTGGCGGATGCAAGCAATGATGTGCATAGGTGGAGTTGCTATGTATTTAGCATATTCTCAGTTTACATTACCAGTTTTTTTGGTACTTATATAAATAAATAAATAGAGACAATAATGAAAAAATACAAAGAAATAAAGATGTGTATGTGTGTGTGTGTGTGTGTGTGTGTGTGTGTGTGTGTGTGTGTGTGTGTGTGTGCAGTCAAAGATGTTGGCTTTGAGATGAGCTCTACTCTTCACTATTACAGCATTGCAGATTAGTCTGCTCCTTTGTTTGAACAGAACTAAATGATGCAGATACACACTTAATAAATGTCAAACAGCTACTAATATACGTCATACAGTTACTAAGTGTAGCCATTATGAAACTCCAGAGGGACGTTATCACTTTTTAAATAGCTGGTGCAATGGCGAAGACTTGGCTGGGTACAAAACAGCTCTCGATTTGAAATTTAGTGCACTATTTAGGATGATCCATGCTGTGCACTACATAGGGCATAGGGAGTCATTATCTACTGAAATTGAAAGGCTCATTAGTTTTAGAAAAAAAAAGAACGTTTACAGTAAGTAACAGCACGATTTCTGTAGAAACTGGCATGAACAGCCAAACTAATGTGTTCAGAGATGTTCAGCTGTATACCAGCCAGGATCCAGAAGAGACTGCAGCTAGTGAAGGGACCTGTTTAAAATTTCCATTCTCCGTCAAGCATCATTTGAGCTGTATAAAAAAAAAACAACAACAAAAAAACCATCAACAAAAAAAAAAAACCCAGAACCCTTTTAATCTACTTTCTTCCAAACTCAGATTACATTTACAAGACTCTAGAAAACATGCTGCTCAGCAAACCAATAATTTTCCTCTCCTACATGACAGAAAGAGAAGATAACACAGGCGGCAAATTGCAGTCAATCCAAAGCATGCACGTCAGGCTTCTCCTGATTATTTAAAACAAAGCTTCCTGTGAGCTCCTGTCCCTTATGCACAGGCTGAGTGTGTTAAAGCGGAGATTGCCTGTCATTCTTCGAAGATATACACATGGCTCACACAATCAACAATATGACAACTACACCCTTCAGGGAATGGCCAGGAAGAGGAGGTATTGGTTTGTGTCACTTGAATTAAAAACTGTGAGCATACAAGAGAAAGAATAATAATAATAATAATAATAATAATAATAATTATAATAATAATAATAATAATACAAATTCAGATAAGGAAATCACTAATTCAAGCACGAACAGGAGGGATGGGGATTGGGGTTAGGATGACCTGAAGACTGACAGTGCAGGAAACTAAAAAGTGAGAATGATGAGTGAGGTAAAGGCAGATATGAAATACAGGGGCAGGAAAACTTTCCTGGTGTGTGAGGACTGGGCACTGATGCGGCTCTGGGTGCATGACTGACAGGGAGTAATGAGATGGGTGACCTATTGATTGCCTGCTGGGTAAAAGAAAAAAAAAAAAAAACAGCCTGATGCTTTCAGCTGATACAGACAAAGATGAGGATCCACAATAACACACAGACACAGTCTGTTCAGGACAAGAGCATGAGATTTTTAGCCATGATATTCATCTTCTGCAACATACATAGCATATTTTATATGTCATTATCTGTCTGTTTAGTACGCCAAATACCCCCAAGTGTATCTGTATTTACATTTAAACCCAAAGTGGGTGTGTCCCAAACTATATGTTTTTTTTATTATTATAAATGTATTAAATTTTGGCTCCTCAACCACAACTACATCACTCAAGTTCATAACTGAAGTTCAGAATACGGATGTTCACCCAAACTGGACAGATGCAGCTTAGTAGTTTTTTCTTTTCAACTTTTAACTATGCTGTTTAGGTGCACCTCAGATTCCTATTCTTTGTTGACAAGAACAGGCTCCTACTGGTGTAGGTCATCCACCTCAAGGTTCAACGTGTGCATTCGGACATTATTTTCTGTTCACCACAATTGTAAAGAGTTGTTATTTACATTATCATAGACTTCTTGTCGACTAGAACCAGTCTGGCCATTTTCCTCAAGTCTTCTTTATCAAGGAGGCATTTCTGTCCAAGAACTTCCTCTCACTGTTTCTGCTTTGTTTTTCACACCATTCTGTGATTTTTGTTTGTCAAAATCCCAGGTAATCTGCATTTCTTAAATACTCAACATGTTGATACTCAGCATCAACAATCAAATGCTTTCCCCGTTGTTGTTTGATGTGTACTTTAACCGAAGTTCTTGACAGCCTGGATTGGTGCTGTATTTAAAGAAGTGAGGTGTAAGAAATTGTCAGGATGTTATTCGCATCCAGTTTCTTTTGCCGCTTATACTGATATAGCATTTTCCAGTGTACTGTTGAGCGCTAAAGAATCTCATATCTAAGAATCTGTTGCATCTGGTTTCTTACAACATCTTTTCTACGCTGCTATCTTAAAGGCTTTTTTAGAGGTAATATACGTACACTCTGCCTTTTCTAGACTCCAGAACGGCAGCAAGTGGTTGGGACTTGATTTGGAAGACAAAAGAGACAGCTGGAGCGTGAGGGAGAGTGTGGGCTACATATTAACAAGAGACAGACGTCCTTAGACTGACATTCTAATTAAAGGATTTTTCCTGTTGCGGCGGAGAATAAATTACTCCATTAGAGGAGAGAATTCCCCATCACCAAGCCAAACACACACACACACACACACACACACACACACACACACACACACACACACACACACACACACACACACACA
>JAOVVH010000043.1:19909312-19920702 GCA_028566435.1 Scorpiodoras heckelii
CGCTCCACCCGGGGATCGAACCCAGGACCTTCTTGCTGTGAGGCGACAGTGCTAACCACTACACCACCGTGCCGCCTAGCCACAAAGTTAGAAGCAAAAAATTGTACAAAATGTCTTTGTATGCAGTAGCATTACAGTTTCCTTACATTAGAACTAAGAGGCTCAAACCTGCTCCAGCATGTCGATGCCCCCTGTGCACAAAGCGAGGTCCATGGTTAGCCAAGATTAGAATGGAAAAAAAACCTCAAGGTGTCTGCACAGAGCCCTGGCCCATCAAGTCCACTGAACACCTTTAGGATAAAGTGGAACATCCTAAATCTGGAATGGATGCCCACAAACTTTTAGTCATAAAGTGTATGTCTACATGTGAATGGTGGTGGCAGCATGGCAAGGAATCAAGCAGATCAAAGAAAGCAATTCTCCATTTTCACACTTGTGTTCGTGTTCACACTCAGGACGGATTCTGGGCTCATGACGTCAGGTTTGCGTTCATGCTAAATTCCGTCTGAAGCATGAGTTGATTAACTCTTGTGCACACAGATGTGCAAAATGGTAAACACTGGGGTCATCCATTTGTTGTTTTTAGCATTTTCCGGTTGTATACTCAAAAGAGGCAAATAACAGAGCTTTTAGATAATTGGCACTTCATCGTACAGGAATACCTGCAAATGACAAGCTGTTCTCATATAAGTTCTCATGTAATTTTTACTCATGCAGGTGCGTTTTTCATAGACCAAGGTGAGTTAATTACAGTAATGAAACTCTGCTTTTATATATCAATAATGATCATTTCCTTGGGAATCATGAAAGTTGAAACAGAAAGTAAAGTGACAAATTTAGCCAGTCACATTACTGGCATGTGGCTCCAAAAGTGGAGAGCAAATTTTATTTTAAGGCTGTGATTAATTAATTTCAGTAACGCATAAGCTAATAATCACTTTGGAGAAGAACAGCATAGGTTTATCTCAATACAGGGTCACATTTGCGCAAACTGTAATAATCTGTTCTAACTGTGATATTTCTGAATAAACACAGCTGAAAGTGTTTTACTTGGTGAAAGGATGCATGAGTTTCTCCAGTTTTGGAGAATGACTCAGCTGCTTTAAAAGAGACGTGTACAAGGTGTTTATCTGACATGCAATAATACGAGCTGTGATTTATTTCTTTTATGATTTTAATTAGCATTATTAACATTCCGCTCTGAAAATGTTCGCAGTACCTGTTGTTCAGGATAAACTCATGTCCTTTTGTGTAGTCTGTGACTACACAATGCAGCTGTACCATGTAGTGAATGAACATCGTGGTGCGGGAAACAGGGAGGCGAGAAGGAAAGGAGAAGAGATGGAAGGAACCAGAACAAAGAGATAGAGACTAAGGAAATACAAACAGAGATGGTACATCTGTTTCATGTTGCCTGTGCTCTCTTCCTCCCTCCATACGGCATTAAGATGGATAACAGCATGCCAAAGGGGCTCCCAGCAGAGAGCTGCAAAAATAGCAACTCACTCCTCCTTCAACACTTCTCTTCCCCATCTCTCTTTTTCATTTCATCCCTCATTTTGCCTCTGTGTCTAACCTTTGGCCCCTACTCTATGTTCTCCTGATCGCTACCTCGTCCTGGCTCTGGATGCTCTGTGCTAACAGCTGTAAAACACGTCGGGATGTAGTGTCCTCTTGACCCTATCAATGGCCTTTTAAGCATGCACTCTTCTGTCCTGTCTTCATCTCATCACCACACTCGTCACTGTGCAAACAAGAAGGTACCTGAAGGTTAGACACAAAACAAAGCAGGTACGTGTACAGATAGGTTCGGTAAGGCTCAGCTGTGAGTGTGCTGTGGGGGTGCGAGAGAAAGCTCAACTCAGCACAGGTGTCTCAAATAAGAGTGAGAGTTATATCGAGTGAACCAAAGCAAGACAGAGAGAATCACTTCATGATCCTGCATGTCAGTATAAAACACCACCTTTACTTCTCTCTGTGGCTCGACTTGTTTTTAATTAACAGTAGAGAGATTTGGAGCTTTGTTTTTCTTCTTTCCTCGCTCTGTTTGTTTTGTGTTGCCTGACATTTCTTTTGTTCTTTTTTTATTTCCCAATCTTTTTTCCCTTATCACTCTGGGAGCTACATTTCACTAAAGATAAAAAAAGTACGTAGGAACACGACAGAAAAACCACTGTACATTAACGGCCCACTGGATATGGACAGCCGTGTATCCAGGATTTCAGACAGGAGTCTTCAGCATGTTCGATTTGTGACATTAGAAAATGAATATGAAATGCTTGAAAATGAATATTGAAAATTTACACATAAGTGATGTGAGCTAATGTCATTTTAAGGATATGCTTGAATTTCTTCAATGTTTTTCACTAAAGTAAATACATAAGGAAGCAGACAGTGCCAGTTTATCATGGTGAGTGGCCCCAAAATAACATCACTCAATGCAAGATGACTGAAATCAAAAGTCTAAATGAATTAAATGCATTACTTGGTCTTATCCAAATCTTCAACTGTGCAGTTTCAGCAAACCTGTGCACACTGTAGCCTCAGATTCTTGCTCTTGGTTTACAGGAGCTACACATTGTTTGGCTTACTATAGCCTTTGCCTGGCCATTCTCCTCTGTGCTAAATCAACTATAGGGTGCACAATCATGACATCTTTGAAGTACACAGACTATAGTAACTGTGGCTTTGTGATTTCACTCCAACACTTGTCAAAAACGGAACTGAATGAGGTCTTGCTGGGAAGTTTCACTGCAACGTGTCTAGTGCAAACTGGCCTTTAGAGTTGGGGTGGCAAACTCATGTGGCTGCACTACTCACTGCCCCCCAAAAAGACTACAAATAAAGACTAACAATGGACACTGATAGTCCTGTGCATTAATGCCCCACTAAATGCTACAATCACTTAAAAAAGGGTTTCTCAGGGCTTATTGGGATAGTGAATGATTTTCAATCGGTCTACTTTGACAGACTACTGTACATTAATGTGCCATTAACTCCTGCTTAAGGCCACTTAAAAAGAACATTAAAAAGAAACTAAGAAGAATCATCCAAGGTGAAGTGTATAGGTAAGGGTTCTTAGCTTGTCAAAAGGGTTCTACTTGAAACATTTTCTGATACAGAAGCTCTCAGTTTTAGGGTTGTACAAAGAAGTGTTCTAAAGAGAGCCAACCAAAGGACAACAGATATCTTGCAGTGTTCCAGATTTAGAAACTATTTTACATTAAAGTCTTACTAAAAAAACACAGTGATATTTGTACTTATTATACCTTTATGTCTAACTAATAACTACATAATAACTGACAGTATGTGGGATGACTTTTGTGGATGTGTGTGTGGGTGAAAGAGAGAGAGAGAGAGAGAGAAAGAGAGAGAGAGAGAGAGAGAGAGAGAGAGAGAGAGAGAATGATAGAGAATGAGAGAGAGGACACCTGGACCGGATCAATAATGCATATGCAAAGATCGTATCTCCAACCAGCCCTCTGTCAAGGTGAAAAGGGAGAGGAACAAGAGAACAAGAGAGATAGAGAATGAAAGAAAGGAAGAGAGAAATAGCGGGTGGGTTTGAGACATGACCAGAGGTGCAGACAGAAGGAACAGAGAGGAGAAGTGGACATGAGTCTGATGGGAAGAACATTACGGACATCAGAAGTGTAGGTGACCTGTGCTGATGGCTGATGAGAATGTACCCTCACGTCTCCCTCCACACACTCACTCACACAGGGTAACAAACCAATCAAACTAAACCGGCCGCAAAGTTGGAGAGGTTGCCATGGAGATGTGGGGACAAAGCTTTTTATTACTCTTTAAATCATTAAAAATTAAACAACAAAGAGAGAGAGAGAGAGAGAGAGAGAGAGAGAGAGAGAGAGAGAGAGAGAGAGAGAGAGAGAAAGATACAGATAGACAGAGACAGACAGGCTGTCAGCAGCACTGAATGCAGGGCACTCAAAACAATTTATTATGGAGAGCCACAGAAATGAGGCCAAAGCATAGCACATACTAATGCTGACTGATGTGTTATATATCTCTCTCTCTCTCTCTCTCTCTCTCTCTCTCTCTCTCTCTCTCTCTCTTACTGCTTCATTTTTAATGTTTTAAAACAGTAGACATTGAGTAATAAACACATAACATACAGTGATCATTAGCTTTCATCATTAATTTAGGGGGAAAAATAAGCTCTCAGTGATGTGTGTGTGTGTGTGTGTGTGTGTGTGTGTGTGTGTGTGTGTGTGTGTGTGGTATGGTTATGTACAAACTGCCACAAACTGTCTCTCATAGGAACACAACAGACGAAAGGCCGTACGCTTCTTGCCAGTTCTTTCTCCATCCGTCTACGGCTCCTCTCATAATCTCCACGCAGATTTGCTTTATCAAACATCTGCATTGTACAGATTAAACGACAGGAGTGTACATTATTGAGATCCCAGTCAGTGCACATTGTTCAAACGTACCGCAATTTCCTCAAGGCATGTGAGGAGAATATCAGGTCTGGACAAAGTGGTTAATAAAAGCTATGGAATCTATAGTATGTGGCTGCAATGACTGTAATTCTAAGCCTAGAGAGAAAGATACACCCTTTCCTTCGACACTGTGCTTTTAGTCAGATAGACTGTATTTCTGGCTTTGAGAAAATAATTTGCCTTTCAATACCAAATCATTCAGTGTCTATAGAGAGCACATAATGCCAGTCATGAACAAGATAAGGGATACTTTGCAAGTTATAGCTTTAGCTGATTAAGATAGCTTTAGTTGGCATTATTATTAGTAATGTAGCTTCCACTGAGTTCTGAAATTGTCAGTAAATGATAATTTCTTATTCAGCCCAATGATTCATACATGCAAACTCTTTTTTTTTGGTTAAAGTCATCAGACTGTAATTGCTTGTGAAGCTTCCAACAGCTGTCAATAAGATATCCATTCAGACCATGGAGTGTGTGTGGTGTCCCAGGTTTAACACAAGACATGGACCAACAACATCCAACCCAACAGGATAAAGAGGCATTCCTACTCGAATGTTGATTCAGAAAGATTCATTACACCAGGCTTAGTACTGTGGTTTGGATGTGAGTTTCGATAGAATACTAAAGGAATAAAGGCATTTTAAGTTTCAGAACAGCTGGATCACCCAACTTACTCCAAAGTCACGGACTATACTTTTAATGGAGCGCTTCTAATTAAAGTAACGCCACTCTAAAATAAACCCAACACCGCGTTTTGGTTCTCGAGATGATTTTCTCAGCTACCTCTTTTATGGTAGAAACACATCCAGCACTTGGTCTGAATAAAGGACGATACGGGTTTCTAGATACAGCCGGATTCTGTTCTATGATTCTGCTTTTAAGTCATGCTCACAACAACGGCAACTTGCTGTTGGGTTTCAGTTGCTGTTATGCTTCAGTGGGTAGGTGCATGTAAGTTTGGGGTTTGTGTACACGTGTGTAAATCTTGCTACATATCCATGTGTGTGTGTGGGTGGGTGGATATGTGTTTTGGCAGGCAGATCAAATAGAGTTTTTTTGGGGGAGAGAGACATGAAAGGGAAACGGCTGTGAGTGTGTTTGATGTTGAGGGAGAGCAGTCTGCTGAACGGCTGCCAGCTCTCTATCAACAGCGCAACACATTGCCAATCGTCTGGGAGGAGGAAGGAGCACGCTGTTGTGTGCTAATGTGTCTGTTTCTGTGTGACCTGATTAACAGGAGAACTCCAAAAGGGCCAGCACAATCGGCCTCTCTGTCTCCGTGGGATTGGCTTCTCTCCGTCTCCGAGCATGGATGCATGTGTGTGTCAGTGTGTGTGTATGTATGAGTTTTCTTTTCTCCGGGGATGATTTTAATTCATTTTGCAGCGCATGCTTCCAGTGGAGGCAAATACATAAACAGAACTAAATAAAAGCTGTCACCCGGCCTGACGTCATAAAACTAATGACTTCCTGTCACTCTGAATCGTGGGAGTATACGTATACAGTATATAGTTAGTTCAACCAGCTAGTGGGCAGCAGAGTGTTTGTGTACTGATGTGATGCCTCTGCACTGTGTATTTGTCTAAATATATACTGTAATATGTGCAATTAGGTGTATCGATCCTGTGGAAGTCACAGTGTCACAGCGCAACTAATCACACAGTCTCTGTAGAGTTAAGAGACTTGCTTTGAGGTCAGCGCAGTTAAAAGATGCTAAAAGTGCGTGTGGGAGAACTAGAGCTGAGTTGAGAGCATTTGTGCAGAAGTGATTCGGAGCATTCAGGGAAAAGTGGCGCAGAGGACTAATGGACAAAATGAACACGGGATTCACAAATACACATGTTGCTTTGTCTTCTTGTTTTCAAGGTAGAATGGAGAACAGAACTAGGGAGCTAGATTAACAGAGGCACTGCTGTTTGTGTGTACTCACATGCAATTGTATGACAGTAGAAATGAAGTGTGTATCTTTGTATGTATGTGTGTGTATGTGTAAGAAAAGAAAGATGGTGGAATCCTGAGGGAAATGCATCTCTCAGATCGCTCAGATGGGGATCATTAAGCCCCAATTTTCTAATCTGTCTCTTTAAACCATTATCACCCCCCCAAACACACACACACACACACACACACACACACACACACACACACACACAGAGCACAGTTTGCTCTATAAATCATCATTGGAGGCAAACCACTGGCCCTCTATCAGCTGAACAGCATCAGCACACTGACCAATTAGCAAAGCTCTCTGACCAATCCACCTCAGCTTCATGCGGCAAACTAATACAGCACGACTGATGCGGCTACTCTCTCTCGAGACACACACCCTTGCTAGACGATGAACTGGCACAGCTTTTACAGCTGCCTTTCTCAGTCGCAGGCCAACATTCCACAATACGCATGGTTCAATATTAATATAAACGCTTACAGCATGTGTATCACAATGTTACATGACAAACTGTAGCTACAAACTATTCTAGATTTTGTAGTTTACATCACATACGAGGGTGAGTCTTCATCAGACGTGAATATACATCCTCGTAGGACTTTTTTTCAGGGGACCAAACAGGTGATCGTCCAATCAGGACTATAGGGAGGATGCAGTAACAACTCAAAACAAAGTTATGATTGTTTAAAAGAGTGTCGACAATACGGGTAGCAATGTGCATCGTCATGCAACAACACAATGCCCTTAGATAGCAGGTCCTCTGCGTTTTGTCCGAATTTTAGGCTTCAGCTCTCCAGTGAGCATCTCACTGTAATGAGCGCTGTTGATTGTTGAACCTTTTTCCTGATAATGTTCCAATACTGGCTCTTGACGATCCCAGAAAACTGTAAGAATCAATTTTCCAGTTACTGGTTGACTTCTGAACTTTTTCTTGGTCTGCGGTCGAGGATGTTTCAATTCCATACTCTGCCATTTACTCTCAGGCTCGTAGTGATGAATCCATACAATCGGAGTGTGGATATTTTTTTGACTCATTTCAAGAGCTCAACTGTTACATTATGACTTAAAATCTTTTACTCTTGTAAAGTTTCCCAACAAACTCTATGTCTCTTATGTACAAACCCACATAAAAGTATTTACTACACCCTAAAGTTCAGATCCTCTAAACTGGTACACAACAAATAAGTTTAAATATAAAATCAGACTGTGAAATATGAGACACAGCCAATGACAATAACCTTAGTAATAGAGGAACATTTCTGCATTTGTAATGGATATTAAAAGTAATTGAGAGTACTTTTAATTATCCAGATGAATAAAACAATTGTGTATATAAAAGCTGAGTGCACCATGTACACACAGTTACACACAGTTACACACAGTTACACACACACACACACACACACTATATACATGGCTGAGAGACAGTTGGTTTTTTATATACTGTAACACATCCTGTTTGTGCCACTCACTGTGTCTCTTACTCAAGCACATACTCTCTCTCTCTCTCTCTCTCTCTCTCTTTCTCTCTCTTTCTCTCTCTCTCTCTCTCTCTCTCTCTCTCTGTCTCTGTTGTCTTTCTTTCTCCTACATTCCCCAGGAGCTCCTCTAAAGATCATTGTGTATATGTGCATGTGTGAGTGTGTGTTAGACTCCCTGGCACAGGCGGAGGTGGGATGTTGCACGGAAAGTCTGCTTCCTCTCCAGTGCATTCGCGCTGCGCTGTAACCTGAGCCTCCACACCTCAGCGCCTCTCCACAAACGCTTAACACACAGAGTCAAGCACACTTATTAGCAATTACCTTTTTCCCCATGTGTATGCACGTTTTTTTTTTTCCTGCGCTTCAGCATTTCTATTCCGCTCCTATTCCAGACAACGTACAATCTGCAGAATCCAATGTTACTAATTAAATGCTTAAGTCAGGCATTAATGAAAAGGTAAACAGCTACAGAGCAGACTAATAACTCACAGAGCTATTTAAAAGAAAGAAAAAAAAAAGTTAATTCATATGATCTTTGTGGCTAATTATGGCAATGTTGAAAAAGGAGGGTGGCTTTTCATTTGATTTGTTTTGCTTATAAATTATTATTATTCATTTTGAGGACCTGGTTACTGTGAAACAACTACACTGCACTACACTGTGCGTGTGTGCGTGTGCGTGTGTGTGTGTGTGTGTGTGTGTGTGTGTGCAGATCAAAGGTTTCTCTTTTTGCTCACAATCAAACTCCTCTTCCTTTTTTCTTTCACCCACAAAAGTTCTACACAGAGCAGGGCACAAAAGCAAAAAGAGAATAAAATATAAGCTCTTGTTTTGTTACAGAAACCTTTGTAATGGTAGAGGACATTTGTTTCGTTTCAGTTCCGTGCAAGTTTTGCTACATTTCACTAAGCCTGTAGCAACATACTATCAGTCTGAAAACAAAGAAAAGCATGATTATAGAATGCAAACAATTAATTATTAACAATTAACAAATTGCTGTATAAAATACTTTTCTGTTACATACTGTATGTCAATGGCATTCTAGGTACCTCAGAGGGACAGTGGATGAAATATCACCCAGATACTTTCTTGTCTGTCCACAAATAAGCTTCAGTACTTAGGAATTAAGTGTATAACAGTATTTGATATAAAGACTGTTGTCAAATGACCATCATTTCTTTGTAACCTTCTTGGTGAGTTTCTACTGGGTTGGTACTGGTTCTGTACTGTACTGTCGGTACTGAATGACAGGGAATCCTAGCAGTTTGTTTTCCACTTGTAACTGCTAGTCATGATGAATGCCATGTTAATAACATGTGCCACAATATCATTAAAAGCCAATTAACTATAGGAGTGACTGGAAAGCTGTTTGGAGATATCCGCTGCACTCACGCCACTGGAGAACCTGGAAAAGGAGCAAGGTGACAGCTAGGTAGCCTCTAAGTAATGCCCGCAAAGAACAAGACACTCTGTGTAAAGTGTCATTTTATGGCAGGGGACAGGAAGTCCCAATGTGATACTATTAATTTACAAAGGAGCTCCTAATGCCTTCCTTTTGTGGCATCTATCTAGTACAAATACAACAGCAGGTCCCCCCTCATGAAACAATGAAAGGTCAAATGATTGGTTAACAAAAGTGGGTGATATGACTTTGGTCTGAAACCCTGACGTCACTCTGAAGTCTTTATGGAGCCCCATTTCAGTCCAGTATCATGTTTGGGCTCATGAGGTGAGGTCCTAAAGGAACAAGAGTAAGATCCTGCACCAGACTCTTGATAGAGGATGGTGGTCAAAGCATCTTGATCCATTTTTGAGGCAATCTTGATCCACTTTTCAGGTAGTGAGAAGTTTATGAGCCCCCAGTGAGACTCTATCAAAGGGCCTTTCATTCAAAGTGTCTAACAGACTGCTAGTCCCAATCTTCATCCTTCACTTCACTCCCAAGCCCACAGATGCAGGTAAGCTGGCTAAGGGTGCCAAGTCTTCCCATCCATTTGTGACAACTGATCCATTAAGAGCACCAGTGGAAACCAAGGTCTAGCAGATCAAAAGCAAGACTGTGCTGTCTGACAGCCACAGACTGCTAAAAAATTAGCACACGAGACATATCATCTTCAAGACTGTTTCTTTAGAAAGGCCAATGCTCAGGCAGCGAAAACATATAGCTGGTATTTGTCCATGGTTTCCAGAGACTTTAAACATTGGCTGATTGAGCATGATTCCTGCAGCATGGCTCATTAGTTACTCAGAAACAAATCTGCATATAATGCATGCCCAGCCAGTGAGGGAGGTGTCTGTCGAGATGATCTCAGATGGAGCACGGCTCCCAGACAGACCTCTTTCATAAAAAAAAAATCCTTGCATATCTAGCAAGCTAGTGCTTATCCCACTCTAGTTGAAATGAAGCTGTGTCTCTGTCTATGGTATTTGGGATAACATACTTCTAAGATTTCATTAATTCCAACAAAGGTGCAAATGAACAAAGGTTGCAGCAGTAGTTAGCAATTCTAGCATTCTTAACAAGAGCTGGTATTGTAAATAAAATCCTGCCCAAATTCTAACAGGGACCTCTTTTCTGAGTTCACACTGAGACTGAGAACAGGAATATGTGCAAGGAGGGTGGAAGTCCCAGATGGCCTGGTACTAGGAGTGGGTACATAGGAGCCAGTCAATATCCTGATGCCTTTGACCATCAGAGGCAATGAGGCTGGCTGCATACATCTGGAGAACACCCAAAGATAGAGGCTGAATGGTAGAACTTTGTACTGGAATGCCAGCTCTGGGAAGGCAAAGCTTAAAAAGTATGTCTCCTGACTACTGGGAGCATAAAAATATGCACTGTGCAGATCTGCTGACATAAACCGCTCTTATGGCTGAACAGCATGAATAACATATGATGTCCTTAACATCAGCAACAGGAGAGCTTCAGCAACAGTGTTGGAAATTTGAATAAAATCACATGATTTTTTAATGATTAGGATTAGGGCCGTGATTTGTGTTCACACCTTCTCTTACAAATGTATTCACATGGCCTTGCCCATCCTTGCTCTTTTATATTTGTGTGAATTTTTCATGAGATCAGGTTCAGTCACACTTTATAATCATTTAATTATTTGGCAGATGCTTTGCTCCAGAGTGACTGATCCCAAAGGTGACTGCATTGTCACTGACTTCTTGATACTGCTTCCTTAATAAATCTGTATGTACCAAAGATTGCTCAACTGTTTGACATAAACTGCCACGTAAGGTCAGGTGAGAAGAAGAAGATCGAAATGTAAGGTTCACAACAAAAGCAGGAAAGTCACACAAAAGAGTGTGCACCTATAGCCAAAAGCCTTGTGGTTTGAATCACACACTTTTGCTGGTTGTGAATTTTTAATGCAACAGGCTAGAAGAGAAAGCCAAAGTGAGGAAGAGAGACAGAGACAGAGACAGACAGAGAGAGAGAGAGAGAGAGAGAGAGAGAGAGAGAGAGAGAGAGAGAGAGAGAGAGAGAGA
>JAOVVH010000043.1:19936709-19946751 GCA_028566435.1 Scorpiodoras heckelii
TAGGGCTATTCACTGTATACCAACTCTACCTCTTCACAACACAACTGATGTCTCAAACACATTAAGAGGGCAAGAAAATGAAGAAATTAACTTTTGACAAGGCACAGCTGTTAACCGAAGGTCATTCCAGGTGACTAACTCATAAAGCTGACTGAGAAAATGCCAAGATGTGCAAAACTGTCATCTAAGCAAAGGTGCCAACTTTGAAGAATCTAAAATATAAAACATGTTCTGGTTTGTTTAACACTTTTTTGTTTAGTAAATAATGCCATATATATTTCTTCACAGTTTGGATGACTTTAGTATTAATCTACAATGCAGGACATTTTTAAATAATAAAAAAAACACTGAATTAATTGGTGTGTCCAAACTTTTGACTGGTACTGTACATCCTTAGGAACAATTTCCAAACAGCTGAAGCTACCAAAGGATCTGTACAAACAACTCTAAAAATCTTGGGTTCAAACAGGCAATGCATCATTCAGATAAGAGGCAGAACTTAACTACCAGAGATGAATATTAAATTTAGAACACTGGTCCTAAAGTTTCACCTGAACCCCAAGAAAACAACTGGGTGAAGTTGGAGGCATCACATACCAAAGTATGAAAATCAACCATTAAAAAGACCTACGTGACAGTGGCATAGAAGGATCTTATGTAAGGAAGAAACCTCTACTTAAAATGCCAGAACTGAGGCAAGCAGGTAATCACCAGCCTTTTGGAGGATGTCCAATTGCGAGACAAAATTAAAACTGAAATGTTCAGTCAAAATCAATCAGTGCTATGTATGGAGGAAAAGGGTAATGCTTATAATCCAAAGAACATCATCCCAGCTGTGAAGCAAGGGGTGGCAGAATGTTATGGGGGTGTTTTGCTGAAAAATGGGACTTAGATGGCATCACGAGGAAGGAGGTTTATAAATATTAAAAGCAACACCTCAAGACATCAGCCAGAAAGTTTAAATTTGGTCACCACTGGGTCTGATCCTCCTAATCATACCTCCAAAGTTGTAACAAAGCAGCTTAAAGAAAATAAAGTGAAAGTATTGGAGTGGCCACCACAAATCAAGGACACCCACAAACATATCTAAGTTACACCAGATCAGGAGGAATGGGCAAAAATTTCCAAAAGTGTTCTGGGAAGAATGTGACAGGCTACACAAGCTTTTGATAAAAGTTAACTATTATAAAGCCCATCTCTTAGGTATTGTTTTGAAATGATCTCTTATGGAATTAAACACTGTTATTTACTTAACACAGAAAATATATGAAAACATTTGGAGCTGCTTTTAAAACTACACTCATTTTCTTCCCGATCTGTATCTGTATCTGTGTCTTTTAAATTATAAACTAAATAAGCCAAATAATCAGCCAAACCCCCATTAAACTAAGGTTCAAAGCACAGCATCAGCGTGGAATATGAAGCCCACAATCAACAATATGAATCCCCAGCTTAATTAACAACTTAATGAAGCAGTTGTTCACTGGCAAAACTGGGAACTGAGGCTGTGGCAAGTTCTAGTATTTAGCCCAGCGCTCTGTAAAATATCAGCATTAAAAGCAGGCTGTAATTTAGGCTTTGCTAATGTATGTGGACTTATTTCTACATCTGGACTGAATAAACATTATTCAATTCAGGTGTGTTTTGGTAAGATTTAAACAAAGGCCGATTAATAGATTTGTTGACTTTGTTACTTTGCACATTATTACACTATATTACTAATGCTGGGGATAATGTTAACGTTAACTATTGTAATAAGCCTCAATGTAAAGAGTTAGCAGGAAAATATGCAGGGTATTGTAATGTTGAATATTATAAATATGCACTGTAATTACAGTAACATTGTGCTCAAGCACTCCAGACAGGAACAATGTATAAAAGAAAGAGATTTACTATTGACTCTGCGCAATGGGCATCGGGTGTCTGAAAAGCACTGGCCATAGCTAAATCACAGTCTTTTGTCACAAATCAAAGGTGAGAATTAGTACTGATGAATCCTTTACTAAACAGCACATTGTACCCATCAAGCGTTCCACTAAGTAATCAGATTCGGCAGCTGTGCACACTGTTCTCGCACACTGAAAACTTCTGTTTCACTACTGCTTCGATCAAGTATGATAAATGAACTGTGACTTGGTGTGGCCATGTGTGTTTTGTGATTAGTACAAAGAACTGCTGGTCTTGACGTTAAAAGTCTTGTCATCTGTGACCAATGCATTTGGAGCCGGATGCAGTGAACTGTTCCAGATACAAATAATTGTGTCATTAAAACACTATTTGGACGTGCTGTGTATTTTTTCCGTTATACTAAGGAGCTCACTGAATTCGAGTGTGGTACTGTAATAGGATGCCACCTTTTGCAACAAGTCAGTTCATGAAATGTCTTCCCTCCTAGATATTCCACAATCAACTGTGAGTGGTATTATTGCAAAATGGAAGTGTTTAGGATCCACAGCAACTCGGCCACGGAGTGGCAGACCACGTAAAGTTACACAGCGGGGTCACCGATTGCTGAGGCGCATAGTGCGTAACAGTCACCAAAGCACGTAACCACTGGACTCTGGAGCAGTGGAAACATATTCTGTGTAGTGATGAATTACACTTCTCTATCTGGTAGTGTAATGGATGAGTCTGGGTTTGGCAAATACCAGGGGAATAGTACCTGCCTGATTGCATTGTGCTATGGGCTGATTTTTCAGGGGTTGGCCAAGGCCCCTTAGTTTCAGTAAAGGGAAATCTTAATGCTTCAGCATACCAATACATTTTGGACAATTGTATGCCTCCAACTTTGTGTGAACAGTTTGGGGAAGACTTTTTCTGTTCTTTCATGACTGTGCCCCAGTGCACAAATCAAGGTCCTTAAAGGCACAGTTGGGTGAGGTTGGTGTGAAAGTTGACTGAACTTGACTGGCCTGATACCTGATCTCAACCCCATCAAACATCTTTGGGATGATCTAGAACTGAAATTGTGAGCCAGGCTCTCTTATCCTACATCAGTGTCTGACCTCACAAATGTTCTTCTGGATGAATTTGCGAAACTTCCCACAGACACGCTACAAAATCTTCTAGAAACCCTCTCAGAATACTGGAAGGTGTTTTCGCTGCAAATGAGGGACCAACTCCATATTATGCCTAAGCTTTAAAATGGAACATTATGAAAGCTCCTGTAGGTGTAATGTATAGGTTTCCAAATACTTTTGTCCATATAGTGTAACATGAACAGTCATATACACACTGAAGAACCAGATAAACTGGTATGGGAGCCTATACATAGCAACGCCACCTATGCACCTCATGGGTTGTGGCCACTAGTGCATATATATAAAGCAATAGACATCTATGGAAGCTTCCAGAACTGTTTTTGCCATAAGAATGGCATGTTCTCATAATTTTGTGATTTTCAACACGGTTTAATAGCTCGTGAGATGGGAGATGAAAAGTTCAGATTTTCACATATGAGCATTTCAAGAGTGTATTGTGAATACAAGAATTCCAGCAAAACCTTGAACTCATGACAGCAGTGTAGCTGCAAAAAGACTGTCTGTGAGAGTCGGCTGGCAAGAATCATTTCATGTGATAGCCGTGCAGCATTGCTTCAAGTAACATCGGAATTCAATCCTCACAATAATCAGCGTGAGGACTGAGCAACGTTCCCTCCAAGATCCCGTGGGGGACCTATCAAGTATTAACTGGTATATCAGTTTTTCTGGTACTTCAGTGTATTTATACCATAGTCACTTAATTTTATTTCAAAAATGTGTGTTAAATAGAACTACAGGGGTGTGTGTATGTTTAATGTCTGACTTTTAACCTTATGGGGACATATGGCTGGCCTCATTAGAAAAAAACAAAAAAAAACATGCAGCTGTTAGTAAAAGAAATTAAAAGAGGTAGCACGTTTCCTTCAGTTACTGGGCTCACATTTAGGTGCAGACATAACACTAATCATCTGCATTAATATGTATATCATTGGAAGATCCTCACAAGGAGAATAAGACAAATGTGCATGTGCATTATTGTTATTTTAATGGATGTACATGAATAAGTGTCCAGATAACTGACAGTGGACTATCTTTTATAAAAAGAGAGCTTTCAGTGCATGATAATAAGAGCAGCCACATACAGAGAGATGGGCAGGCAATATTAAAAGCATAGAGACAGGAGAGAAGAAGCCTCTGTCTAAGAAAGGCCAGTTTTATAAAAAAAAAAAAAAAAAAAAAAAAAAAAAATACCTTTCTCTCCCTGTAATTACAACAATAATCCATTGTGACATCCAACTCAGGACCCTTTCTATGACGTGTTATTCCACCATGCCAGTGGGTTAGTCGACAGTTGCCCCCACTGCCCTTCAGATGAGACAGGATGAAGGCTTATTTAAGATTTACTGAGGACCCAATTGATCCATGCACTTTAAAGACCCCCTGACTTGGACTGGGCTTGTTTCATTAACTAAAGAATGGGCATTAATGAACAGCTGTAACAGTACTGACTTTCAGCAGGAAGGAGAGCTCAGTGGGACAGGCAGATACAGAGAGAGAGTGCGAAAGGCTCAGGGGTGTTAAAGCCTGGGACATTTTATGCCTAAATCAATGCCTAAGCTGGCTCTTATTCCATCTAATGCATGCTCATTTTTTCCCCAGATCAATGTTATTTGGATTTGGGACGCTGGTGCAGCCACAAAAATTTACAAGTGTTCTCCTTTTGGTTGAGAAAGGTGACAAGATTGGCAGTTTTACAAGCACATCCCCTAAGCGAGCATAAATCTACTGAATGCTTCGGGATAAGAAAAAAGAGCTTCCTATTTTATTTATTGCTTTACTTCTGTATTGTCAGTGGTGCTTAAAATAAAACAACCCAGTCTCACAGAAAAAAATAATAAATAGCTGAAGCACCTTCTGTATCATGAATATCAATGTTCTGTCTCAAGCATATGTTGTATATCAACATATGAAATATTCAGTCCGGTGTTCTGTGTGCTACACTCTATACTATCATAATTTAACGAAGTCAAACTCTACCACTATGCTGTTTGAATAAGCTTGACATGGAATAAACAATCTGACCTCTTTAAAACATATTAAACATAGTGTTTTCAGAAAAGAGTAGAATTTAGGCTTATTCCAGTAATATGTTGTAAAAAGAATGCATTAACCCTAGGGTAGGTCATTTATTTTAGAAGCATTTATTTTTTTTTACATTTTTAAAATTCTCTTTACATCCCAGTAGCAATCAATAAATCAAATGGTCTCATGATTAAAACAAACTGTTACCTGTGGAAACCAGAGGCCTGTAAAAAGCTGAAATGATCGAAATGGCTGAATGCCCTACCTGACTGTCTATCTACCTACACACCCACCTGCATGACCGGAGTCTTCCCCAATGCTAAGCAAACACACTGCTAGCTTTAATTCTTAGAGTCGCTAATATGAAGTTTTTGTTTGGAGTGTGTGTGTAAGAGTGAGAGAGAGACTTTATTATTATATCTTTTGGGGGTGGGGGGAGCACTGGATGTGTGTGTAATACAGTAATGTAGACAACGATGTGGTGTGCTCTTTTCCCCAGCACTTTCTCTCATGGACTCGTCCTCCAGCAGTATACTGGCAGTGTGTGATCAAGTGTTTTGGAGGTGTGGGTTTTGTTGTGGTTGTGGTTAAATTACACTATATGGATCAAGGGGCCTTTGTGGGCCTTCCCCAAACTTTTGTCCCAAAGTTGGAAAATTACAGAATATACTGTAGCATTAAGTTTTCCTCTTCAGTGGAAATACAGGGGCCCAAACATGTTCCAGCAGGACAATGGCCTTGTACACAAAGTGAGGTCCATGAAGATATGGTTTGCCAAGCCTGGAATTGGCCTCCTCACCCAACATCAAAAACTCACTTCACTAATGCTCTTGTGGCTGAATGAGCAAAACTCCACAGTCACATTCCACAACTGAGCACAACACCTTCCCAGAAGAATCAAGGCTGTTATAGCAGCAAAACTTTGGAATTTTTTATTTTTGTTACAAGTACATACAGTATAATTGTGATGGTTAGGTCTCCACATACCTTTGGCCAAATTACATGCATATATTGGTCCAGACAACCGATATGTTGATATGCAGTGTTCTGTATACAATAGTATTCATCATATAGTATAGACTGCATATAAGTTCTATTCTAATGTTTACTTTTCAGTCTGGGCTGAAATATAGCCCGGAGGAGATTAAACACCTGGAGAACTGGTGCCAGGACAATAATCTTCTGCTCAATGTCAGCAAGACAAGGGAGCTGCTTGTGGACTGCAGCAAGAAGCAGGAGCGGTGCTATCAGCCTGTCCAGATCAACAGAGCCCCAGTGGAAAGCGTAGACAGCTTCAAGTACCTTGGAGTACACATCTCGCAGGACCTGTCTTGGTCTTGCCACCTCAGACGTCTAAGAGACTTCAGACTGCCCTCCATGGTACAGCGGAACTTCTACACCTGCACCATCAAAAGCATCCTCATGGGGAACATCACAGTCTGGTTTGGGAACAGCACCGAGCAGGACAGACAAGTTCTTCGAAGGGTGGTGCGTTCAGCAGAGCGCATCATTCAGACTGAACTTCCTGACCTGCAGACCATCTACCACAGGCGGTGCCAGACCAAAGCTAGAAAGATCGTGAAAGACCCCTGCCATCCCGACTATGGACTATATTCTCTCTGTCACTTTCGCTCCCTGAAGGCTAACACAGAGAAGCTGAGGAGGAGCTTCTTTCCGCAGGCCATTCGGGCCCCGAATCAGGACAGTTGATGGACTACAACCCCCACACACATACACCATTCATCATTCACTGACCCGCCCACTGATCTGGACATCATGTCATGCTATTTGCACTGCATTATGTTGCACACACATGCACACTTGCACCTTACACCCCCTCCCAAAACATACCCTGTTTTAGTGTATATTTTGATATATTATATTTATATTATATTTTAATTTTATTTTGTTAAGTATTCTATTTCGATTTTATTTTAGTGTAAATTTTGACTATTTTTTTTTAATTATATTTTGTCAATTATTTTATTTCCATTTTATATCTCCTTTCTATATCTTTAATTTTAGTGTTAATGTATAAGGGCAGTCGTCAAAGAATTTCACTGTGTATGTGACAAATAAACTTTGACTATAATTGTTTCTTTTTTTCCCCTTTTTCATAAAAATTTATAATTAATGAAATAAGAATATATGATTTAGTTTCTTTTTCTGATTTCTAAAGTGCCAAAATTTATAACAGAGAGCACTTCGGCTTATGCTGCCGACAACAGTGAGTTTTGTCATGTATGTTTGTGTGTGTGTGTGTGTGTGTGTGTGTGTGTGTGTATGCAAGCTCTGATGTGCTTTAATATTGATGCTCATGCAGGTAGACAGAAGACCAAAAAGGTTTAACTACATGAAAGAACCAATCAGTCATTGGATGTCCTTTGCTAAATGCGCCAAAGAAAAGAGCTTCCTGCCTCCCTCACACAAACCAATCCCTTTTCTTCCCTTTCATGGTTTTAGTGGAGGAAGTCAATATGACCTTTGTGAAACTCAAAAACAGCTTTTGGTTGCTTCCCTCTCCAGCCTCTCACTCTGAGAGAAAGACACAGGCGGGAGAGGAGAACGGAGGTCATGAGAAAATGCCTGAATGCTGGGTAAAAGTGCCACCTTGACTCTCCATTATTGATGTCTAAATAGGTACATGGCATTGACTCATGCTCTCAAGGTTTGTCATGTGAATGTGTGAAAGTGCAAAGGTTGTTAAAGGTTGTCCACAGGATGTGAGGAACCCCTTTGCTTCAGATATAACATATAATTTCATCCTAGCATAAATTGCTTTACAATTATAACTGTGAAGCTTCAACATATTCTGGATGATACTTAAATAAATATAAAGTAATGAAAGTTGAAAGGTGTGTTGTCTCTCTATGTGTGAGAGTTATGTGGGTGAGAAAAGTACACAGTGCCTTTAATGAATACTCCAAGGAAGGGAAGGGTGATACTGTCAATCATTTTGACAGTAGAAAAGAAAAAAGATACACTCCACAGGCATGCCGCTCAAATCCTTGTTAAGGGAGTATGCAACAGACACCTAAATAATTTCTCAAACATCGTAAAAAAAAAAGAAGTAACTTGTACCCTACAAAACCATCAATAAGTCCTTTTTCTCCTCCCTGTGTAGCGTTACACAGATCTTCACTTATTTAATAAGAGTTATTCATTTATCTTCCTTAAGCAACATAATTGACTGTATTAAATCTTGTTGATTTAATGTATCTACCTCATCAATGTGAACTAAAATTATACAAAGCATGATTTATGGTTATCCAAAATGTTTTCCACTGACTTCTGGTACATGACTAACTGATTTATTATGTTTGCTTAGTGCAAGTTTAGGAGTGCAGATTTTAAACAAAGTCACATGGTTATATATATCTTCTACCTCCTTACGCACATATTACAAACCACACACACACAAAACATACACGGAGAGATCTACACATGCGATAAGAAAACATCATCTCATAAGCTGTTCTATAACAATTGCGAAAGGAAGAAATTAAAAGAAAAAAAGGCATATGGATGCATTTTTGTCTACAACAAAGCTTCTTAAATGCTTAGTGAAACAGATCAGTAATGGAGAATACAAATAATATAGCTGGCAAAAGCTCCCTATGAGCTCCTCGCAGCATGAAGCACTTGGGCCTCTGTTTGCTGAACGTGATGCGAAATGCTGATCGGCCATGTGGGACTGCAATTGAACGATGGGACAATTTTTATCTCTTGTCTGTGTACACCTATGCAAACAAGCAGGTGTGACGGAGTGTGGCAATGACGCACACAATCTTATGTGGGTTGCTCAGGGCCTGAGGGAGCGACTACACCTCAACATAGCCATAAATAAGATGGTGAACTGAAACGCAGCAGACGTGCTGGCAGAGAGCTTGTTTTAAAAGTCTTGTCAGACCCCAACTGTTTTGATGCGTGTACTTGTGTCCAATAAAATCTTTGCAAAAGTGATGGCTTAGACTCATTATAGTGCAACACGGGGTGCTGGAACATTGTTGGAGCTTTAAACAGAAAGCACGCAGTTTGAGGCGGAGAGGGAGCACAAAGGGAGCAGCAGCGGCGGAGATGTGCAACGCGGATGTCTGTGCCCTTGTGAGGTGAGGACATCTGAGTCATTTCTCTGAGTGGAATAGTTGGCCTTAATCAATCACTCAGGAGCGGGCAGCTCAGAAGCAAAGGCCAAGAGAACCAGGATCCAGGATGCTTAATTAGACAATCAGCTAGACATGAGACCTCATTACCAACGTCCTCTCTTCCCTGTCTACTATCTCGCCTCTGCAGATGACACAAGAGGCAGGAATATACTTCAATAATATACATCAAAATATACAATGTAATAATTATATACACGAAATCAATTAAGAAACATTCATCAGAGAATCGGCTAGCATCCTTGGCAAGCATAGTAGCTATTTTTTATTATAATTTTTTTTTAAATATCCCCATAAAGTAATAGATCTGCTCAAAGACTCCTCCAGCTTGGCTGATTGGAAGTGTCAGTTTTCAAAACTATCAGTGCTCATCTGTGATGGTGATGGAGAAAATCAGTTTTCAGATGGTAGTCTCTGTGTACTGGTCGGTCTACATCACTATCCTTACCTTATGGTCACAAACTACTGAAATCTGGGAGATCCTTGGAGTAGAGTCCTCCGAATCGAGAAGAGATAGTAGATTTGTTTTAGATAAATTACAAACTGCAGCTTCCAGCAAAGTGGGAGAAATTCAGCACAGTTGACTAAATTAACTGCTTTGTCCTGGTCACAGTCGCAGTGGATCTCAGGAACACTGGGCATGAGCCAGAAAAACACAGCGGATGGGATGCTAGTCTATGTGCACCATGTACACATACTCTCACATTCATTCCATGCTGGAACATTGTTGGAGACATTCAAACTCCATTTTTCCCTTTATATACATTTTCCAAATTGCTGGTAGGCTTATAGACTCTTAGTGTTTATGAAAGCAGG
>JAOVVH010000043.1:20183024-20200837 GCA_028566435.1 Scorpiodoras heckelii
ATTGCTGGATATTACATATTGATATTATATATAAAATAGTGAATATCTGCATCTTCTGGTGATCCAGATGAAGTAAGTAAAGATAACTAAATTGGTATGCCCTTTGTAAACCCAAGTATCTTCTCCTTGTGACTGTGTGTTTCTTTCTCTCTGGTTATAGAATGTGTTTGGGCAGGATTATTAGAGCGAGATCAGAGGATTGAGCTCAGAGAGAGGAAGAGTTGCATGTGCTGAATGAGCAAACCCCTCACTGCCAGATTAACTATGGCCACAGAATGGCAATACGTTATAGTTATTCTTTAAACATTTCTCCAAGGTCACAGTAAGGGCTCTGGCAGCTGCAAGGCTAACTCTGAGTGCTATCTCTCCTGGTGCTCATGGACAAGGTGACAGAAATCAGGCATTCCACTCGCCAGCGTAAAGAGAATTGGGACAGCAAGAGCACATCTCTAACTCAGCTCAAAACTGCAGTCCATCTAGAAAACCTAAGTGTGTTTGTCTGTCTGCCTGTCCATGTGCCCACATATGTATATGACAGGAGGGTTAATGCTCTAGTTCAAGACCATAATCTTTCATTATTTGACAGGTACCTACATTGTTCATAGTCACTGTATAAATATTTAATAAATAAACACTGCTAAGTTGTCAATGAATGTCAAATCAAAACTTGTAAGATAACATTAGAGGCTCTATGTACTATATTTCTTTATATGCACAAGAGAAGATAGGGCTTAATTACTGTTGTCAACTATACAAATCTAAATTGTTGATTCTTCTGTAGCAAGTTAATTGTTTGTCTTTTGCCTCATGGTGGCATTTATAAAGTATTCACAAATTATCTTTCCTTTTTGGAATATTTAAGAACATAAAATGAAACTCTTCTGTGAGATCAGGTATGCAGAAGAAAGCAGACATTACCGTCCAGCAACTGGCCTTTGATGCTGGATGAGCAGCAGTTGGTTGGCTTTGTGTGTCTAAGCAGAAGTGTGTGTTAGCCCTCACTCTCTATGGTTGGCTGGTGGTTGGGAATTGGCGGATACATAGGACACTTTCAATAAAATGTAATATTAGTAATGTACTTTATATGGTATGTACATACTCAAATAGCAGTGTGATATACATCTTCACTTATTTTAAAAAAAAACATACATCAGGTACATTAATGATTTGAATTTTTATTGTCTCATTTTTATTGAATTTTTTATTTAACTTTTACTGATTTAAAAAAAAACTGTAACTGTTGTAATACTATCCCACTCTTCCATAAGTGGGTCAAAAATGACCTTTTCTGAAGGAATTACATGGGAACATTTGATCCTTAACAACTGTTGCAGTCACGAATATATACTGTATATACAGTGGACCACACAGAGTGTATCAGGCATGTAACCCCTCAGAAAGATTATTTCACATAGTGAAATCTGATCTGCACATTCATGTGTGTGTATGTTATTCATTTTTACTGAGTTTGAGCATGGGTTATTATCATGCGTCCATTAGCCTAACTGAACAATCTAGTGTTAATTTGTCAGCTTGCAGTAGCTAGCTAACTAAATGAGCTACTGTTACTGTATGTTTTATCGTTCCCAGTAAGTTGAATCAGTTCATCTGGCACAAGGTGCCAGTGTGGCGATAAATTTCATCTCTCATCCGAGTGACATCTTAAGTCTCAGTTCATTGTAAGCAACCCCAGCCTTGCACATTTCCAATGGCTACCTTGACAACTGGTAGTCAGTTTCATATGCAACTCACCATGACCATTAATTACAATGGCCACATGTGCTATTCACCTAGGCTTGGGGAATAGCTGCAATCATGGCATTGTAAGATGGTGAAAGTTCAGGGATGGTTGTTATCTCTTTACATATGTCCTCTTTGACTTCCTGTTCAAAACAGCATTCCTCCCTTTCAAGGATGTCCACACCTTTATCCTCAAAAGAGTGGGCACTGGCTTGTAGGTGGTTGTAAACAGCAGAGTATTGGCCAAAAGAGGTGTCTCCTCTATGTTGTGCCATCAATTCACCAGAGGCTTGTTGATCTCCCTAATGTACAATACCGAGCAATCCTCCCAGCACTTAACAGCATACCACTCTATTACGCTGTTAGTGTCGGGGGACCTGATCCTTGGGGTGGACCAGTTTGTGGCATAGCATATTTTGTAGTTTGAAAGCAAATGAGACATCGTGTTTGGAAAATATTTGTCTCAATTTTTCCACTACTCCTGCCACATATAGAATGACCACTGGTCTATGCTTAGACAGTGGTTGTCCTTCTCCTCTCTTTGAACTGCTGGAACACTGTTTGGATGTTTCCCAGCTTTGATCAGAGCCCAGTTAGGATAAACACATTCCACCAGGGCCTGTTTAACATGAGTTAAATTTCTCTCCTTTCCTGGCCTTCGTGTCAGTGTGCTGATGGCTTGGTGGTACTGCATTTTGATGATGATTTGTACTCCAATATATGATGAGAGGCAAACCTTATATACTCTTCCATATGTATTGGTTGCTATACACATCCAATTTCAATTGTCCCCATCTTCGATCACAATTTCACAATGTGAGAAGACGACATGAGAGAACATCTTTCACCATCTTACAATGCTGTGATGGCAGCTATTCCTCAATCCTATGTGAATAGCACACATAGCCATTGTAATTATTGGTCGTGGTGATTTGTATATAAAACTGACCACTGGTTCCATTGCTATGCACCAGTGCTGGTTTAGGTCATTATGCAAACATGCTGCATGGGGTTGTTTAAAATGAGCTGAGGCTTAAGAAGACACTCAGATGAGTAACAGAATGTATCTCTGCTCTAAACCTTGTGTCCAGATGAACTGATCCAACTTACCTGAATTATTGATCATGCACTAAGATATGTATGTTTTGTGCTTGCATGCATGTGTGTGCACCCATGGGTGTACTGTTATGTGAAAGAGTGTTGTTGTGTTAGTATCATGTAGGCCTATCATAAAATTAGTCTATTTTATAGTTAGATAACACCAGCTAGCTAACGTTGCCGTGTGTGTGATGACATTTTTGTATTGCTCTTCTGCGCAATTCATCAGATCATTTTAAATGTTAAAATATTAATGGTAACTTGATGAAAATATTTTAAAATTGTTAGAAAGTGAAAAAAAAAATTCAAGCATGAAAGAATTCCTGTTTGACCAAAATGTAATACACATAAATTACGCTGATCAGCCATAACATTAAAACCACCTGCCTAATATTATGTAGGTCCCCCTTGTAACACCAAAACAGTTCTGACCCAGACGCATCAGATCCTTTAAATCTTGTAAGTTTCATGGTTGTCCAGTACATTCTACAGATATTTGATTGGATTGACAGCTGGGGAATTTGGAAGCCAAGTCTACACCTTGAACCCTTTGTCATGTTTCTCAATCGATTCCTAAACATTCTTTGCAGTTTTATGCTGCTGAAAGAGGCCACTGCCATTAGGGAATACCGTTGCCATGAAGGGGTGTACTTGGTCAGAAACAATGTTTAGGTAGGTGGTACATGCCATGTTAACATCCACATGAATTCCAAGACCCAAGTTTTCCTAGCAGAACATTGCTCAGAGCAACACTCTGCATCCACCAGCTTGTCTTCTTCCCGTAGTGCATCCTGGTGCCATCTCTTCCCAAGGTAATCAACATACAAACACCCGACCATCCATATGATGTAAAAGAAAATGTTATTCATTAGACAAGGACACCTTCTTCCTTAGCTCCATGGTCCAATTCTGATGCTCACATGCTTACTGTAGGTGCTTTTGGGGGTGTACAGGGTTCATCATGAACACTCTGAGAGGTCTACAGCTAAGCAGACCCAAACTGTGTGTTCTGACACTTTTCTATCATAATTAGCATTAAACCTTTCAGCAATTTCTGCTACAGTAGCTCTTCTGTTGGATCAAACCAGACAAGCTATCCTTCATTCCACATGTGCATCAGTGAGCCTTGGCTGCTCATGACAATGTTACCAGTCCACCTGTTGCCCTTTCTTAGCCCAATTTTGGTGGGTACTTACCTCTGCATACCAGGAACACCCCAATTTTGGAGATGCCCTGATCCAGCTGTATAGCCAACTCAATTTGGCCCTTGTAAGAGATGCTTGGTTCCTTACGCTTGCCCATTTCTCTCACTTTCAACACATCAACTTTGTGTGCTCACTGTTATTCACTGCCTAGTATATCCCACCACTTGACAGATGTCATTGTAGTGTGATCAATGTTATTCATGTCACATGTCAGTGGTTTCAAAGTTAAGGCGGATATGGCGGTGTATATTGTTTGGTATAAATTTTTATGCTTTACTAAAATGTCAAAATGAGTATAAAAACACACTGATTCTAATATGGGTCATTTGTGACCCACTTATGAAGCAGTGTAGGGTCCAATTACTCATGCATCTAAGGTTTAAGTGGTGATCAGTTTTCCATTTATACCATTGTTATAGACCATTTATTGATATGGATAGGGATATGGGCGTGTCTGTCTTTATCTGCCTATCACACTTCTCTATGTAAAATTCAGTCCAGGTTTTCAACCTCTTCATCTTTTCTCGTTTATTCATATTTATCCAAGAGTGGCTGCAGAAGGAGCCATGGCCCTAACTAATGGAAGTGGTTCTTTATAGCACTGAAGTCTTTATCAATCAATGAGGTTAAAGGATCTTTCAGGGACTCCAGCCAAACAAAATGCCTGCCAGAAGCACCACATTAATAAGCCTCCATTAAGAAATTATCACTGGTGTTTTCAGTCTTTTGCCATTGCAGAATCTAACTGCCAATTACGCAGTTGTATATCTGGAGCTGTATGTCTTTTTTCTGCCCCACATGATTTCTGTTTGATGAGTATAACATCTTAGAGGAGACTCAGCTAGCTTGGCTCAATGCTTATCTAATTCCCAGAAGACAGAGGTGAAGTCAAAGCTGTAAAGACTTTTCTGCTTTCTTTTTCAGAAAGAACAAGGAAATGATCTCACTGACCCAATGGATGTCCTTTGCACACTGCTTCAGCAAAAGGATTTCAACCTGGATGCCAGCAGACAATAATTCAGAGGAAGAAGTGAAAGACAAGCTACTGAATGGTGAATGAGTACAGCTTTCAATGCAATGTAGATGCCCTTTGCAGGCATGGCTTTGCCAAAGTCTGTATGGTGCCAAAACATGGATTTCTTTCAAGGGGCTTGTAAGGTGCAATTTTAAAAGACTTTCTAAGGTGCAACTAGGAAATGACAATTGAATTTAAAGATACATTTGGTGATTAGACACATCAGTCAGTGTCAGCATTATCTGTGTCATCAGTTTGTCTGAGCGGCTGTGCTCTCATCTCCTTTTAATGGGGCAAAATCAGCAGCATCTCTGCACTGTCTGCTCCTTTTCCAATTACTAAACCTAATTGAATATATGCAAATCATCACTGAAATTAAAAGCCACCTGCCAGGCAATCCCCCGGGGACTACCAACCCTCACAAAAATCCTCCAGACAACCTCAAGCCACCCAACTGTTGTTCCAGAGATACAACTTTGTACAACTGGTTGTTTTTTCAGGGCCACTGAATGAATGCTAATCAGTACAGCTCTGCATACTAATCTTCAGAGGGAACAACAAATCCATATTGAAGCACCATGAATCCTCAGCAGCCTCCTTTCTTCTGATGTCCTTCTCGTGCCATCCTTCATTTCTCTCAGCCCTCATGCTGCTGCCCTTCAGCAAGCCTGCCATCTTTGATCTCCTTTCACACTCACACCCACCTTTAATCCCTTGCATGCACCCCTGTATTCTCTCCTTCCCTCAAGTCCTGTATCTTTCACTCTAAATGTCCTTTCTATGGCTATACCTATTCAGGACAGGAAGGTGCCAACTTCTGAAATACTCCACAGCCCATGGTGTGGGTAAGCCTAATCTTTCGATATCAGGAAGAGATACATAGGCAGGGTCTCTAAAGCACCATGGTTTAAGATGGCTCCAGAAGGACAGAGAGATAGAAGAGAGCCGTAAAGGTCAGCAGGCAGATCTGTGCCTCTGTCCTTCCAGGTGTGCCAGCTCTCTGTGAGGCATTGCCTGCTTTATTGACTGAGATGATCCCCTTCTTCATGCAGTGCCATGGCCCCTCTGCTCATATCTCTGCCTTCTAATGATGGAGCTAGTCTGGCCTGACCCTCCTTAGTATAGATATATGTGCACCGACAGATATATGTCTTGTGTCAAGCATTAAGTGGCATTTTCTGCTTTTCAGCTCCCTAAGCAGCTCAGAGGTGCTGTTAGGGCTGCAAAAATGAGGAGAGTCTAATGGTTTTGAGCTGTGAAGGTGGAAAAAGCCTCACTCCTTCAGATGAAAGGGTAATACTATTACTATCTCTTGGGAACTCTTAGACTCTTTTATGTCATCGTGTGCTGCATTGTAGCTCTTATTATCCCTCTGTATTGCATAGACTGATACTCAAAGGTTCTATCTATTAAGCATGGGGAGAGAGGACAAAAGAACAGTGGGCTGTAACTGCACAGGAGTCAGGAAGTGTGCATGCATCACATGGCCAAGCTTATGGCACTTGGCTTCCCCTGATCTTGGGGAATGATTCTTTTTACTGCCCTGAAATAACTCCCCTGATAGCCAGCAACATGGTCCTCTGTGGAATCAGCAGATTCTCTAGCATCAGCTGCTTAAGGGACTTAACTATGAAATTACATGTGCCCATTCAATTCATACTTTCACAATTATAAATTGACACAGACTGATTTTTTTAAGTAAAGGAATAAAAAACAGGGTGTAGGTGCACATGCTGTTTTAGAAAGGTATTATTGTTATTTTACAATAATAGCATGTCATGAAGTCTTTTATTCCTCTTCCTCTTATACCAGAGCAATTTTCCAAGGCTATCATTTTTAATGATTAACAAATGGCACATCGTATCTGTGCCAGTTTTTGCTATCTGCAGTTAAGTTAAATGTCTGGTGTAACTTTTGTCATAACTGTTATAAACAATTGTTCCCTCATCAACCCGTCTTTTTTCTCTCAGTCTTGAAGTTTTTTTTATTCTCTCTCAAGAAACTGAGAAGCTCTCTGTCCCTGAGACTTTCCTGTGTTGAAAAACGTTTCAGCTTTACATACTTCTTCACAGAACGTTTCACCATGTAAACAATTACACATTTTTAAATCAGTTTACGTGGAGTTTCCACCATACAAGCCCCTGTGCAAGTTGTTACCAAGAAAAGATAACCTATTAGAATGAGGGAATTAATATAAACCAGAATTCCTGTATAAGCCATGCTGTTATAAGAAGTTCACACAACACTTACTGACCAATCAGAATTGAGAATTCAAGAGCAATGTGGTATAAGTATTGATGTGACATTCATAAAAAGTTGAAAAGAAAAAAAAAAGCTTATATATCAAATTTTTTCCCAATTGTCAGGTTGTCATGAATTGGTCAAGATGGATTCCATCCAGTTAAATTGCCAAACTTCTGTCTTACTCCATTCTCCAACTGGCTGCCATGCAAGTACTGCATGCTACATTGCTCCTTTGCTTTATTTATTTTAATTTGCTTATTTGCCTTTTTAATTAAAATCATCTTTTGGATATATGGGATGATTTAGTCTTTGTAGGGCTGGTAATTACACAGAGAAGAAGTATGATTGAAAATTGTGAAATTCACACCCCCCTCAATCTACTCCAGACATTTATACACCTGTCTATTCTTTGACAGATTAATTTAGATGACAAAGTAATTAATACCTTATTCGAATGACAGATTTTAATTTGTAGCCAATCCCTCATAGACAGCCCTGTAATGAGCTAAGTTCCTCTATTTTCAGCTTAAATTTAATGTTATTTTCTGAGGTGGTTGTTAAATCTCAGTACACTTTAATCTCATGTGGAAGATGCCAATTTTAGCTTTTATTCATGTGAATCTTTTTTCTAAAGTATGAGCATGCACGTAGCATGTATTTTTAATTGCACAATTTCTTACTTTAAGTTTTTTCCCTTCTCCTTGTTCTCATCTGCACTGCCAAAAGAACTATTCCTTTATCATTAAAGGTTGAACACCACAGGAGACTTTAACAGACAACCTTTAAGGCAAATGACTTTGCATTCTTTATATGGTGGAATTGAATTAGTCCCTTATTTTAGGGTGGATGAGTATTAACCTAATGAGGCTGTATAACAGCAGGGCTCAATGCTCAGATTAAACCAAGAGGTCATTCAGTGTCACAGCATGGTCACTCATTGTGGTTTAAAGTGTGTCACTTGATTATTATATACTAAAAGAAAGGAAGAGGAACACATGGAACATTTATTAAAGATGAATGAATATGCCTTTGTAGAAAATATAAAAATGAAAAGTACATTTAATTGTCATTATGGCGGGATTGTTAAGGGGCTAGTATGAGGACATATTAATTACCAGACACTTCAAAAAAATTCTGTAAATTACTCTGGATAAGTCTCTTTGGAGAAGGGCGTCTGCCACATGCCATAAATATAAACGTAAACGTAAGATTGTTGTAATTATTTCATATTTTATCTGTACTTAGCCAGCTAATTAGACCACCTCTGTGAAGGGTATTTACTAGGGTATATATAGGAGGGTAAAAAGGGGAAGAAGTACCAGCTGTAATATGGCATAAAATAATTTAGAGAAGGTTTTCCTGTTGTTGGTCATCAAACTCATAAAAATCAATAAACATCTCATTGTGCAGCAACCGATTTATGGCAACCTGTCCCCTAATTCATTTGGAAAAACTTGAGATCATCAAACGCTTTTGGATTGAGGAGTTAACCCCGCAACCACACACACACAAACACAAACATTGCTGTACCAATGTCCACATACTGACTCTAAACTCGGGTGGAGAGATCTGATAATCACTTAAGCAGGCTCCTCTGCAGATTTTGGATTGTATGAGATTGTGTATTTGTTCAGATTTTTTTTTTTTTTTTAAATGTTCAATTTTTTTTTTCTCAAAATTTTCAAATAATAAGGATTGTTTCCCACCGTTATATGTTCCCATGACAATGGAGTATGGAAGAAGATAGGCTTGAAGACCCTGGCTTCGTACATAGTCATCCATAGTTTTTGTAACAATAGCATATTTTATATTGCAAGTGGGGCATGTAGACACAGAGTCATATACACAACAACAACAGCAACAACAACAACAATAACAGCAACAATAGAAGCTGAAAAATCAAGTGCAAATGAATCTGGATTCTATTTTGTTTTACTGCCAGTTCTCAAACAGAGATCGTAAAAGATAGCAGTGTGCTGTTTATGTAAACCCCACTGGAAAATGTGGCAGAAAAGCCACTTCTTGTCAAAATCTGATTTTTCACTATTTTTGCCTTTTTTGGTTTTCCAGAATTTAGCCCCACCTACATCCAATCCAGGTTTCCCAGGACACCACAAAGACACAAAGAAACAGAATTAGCCCTACATGTTGTTCTACAGATCTATGTGCGCCTAAACCTCTGCTTCATCATATCACATCACTCTTTTCAAAGAAGTCAGGGGTCAGTTCTTATCAAGCATCATATTCCCACAACAATGCATGGATTTGAGTCTGCGGCTGGACCAACCCAAACACTGGCATCTCTGAAACAAATGAATGCAGAGCAGAGCTGGGAAAAGAGAAAAAAAACAGAGAATATTATCATAACTCATCTCAAGGTGCCATTGTCCACCATGCTGACTGTCTTGTGGTTCGAATTTCCTTTTGATGTATCCCTTTACAGCTAGCCTTTTCCCTCAGAGAGTCGTAGTGGCCTTACTTTCAACCCAGACTTACTGGAAAAAAGTGAATATGAGCTATCAAAGCTGTCAAGCATGCCTGTATTTAGATGCCTGATCAATTTGAACAGAATGTCATATAGTTTATTCCTGTTGATGACATTTCCACAGATTACTTTGAATTCAACAGCAGAATAATTATATTGAATGTAGAAGAATAGACTAATGTATACAATGTATCTCAATGCTCCCCAGTGCACACTAATGACTCATGATACTCGAGGGTCTGTGTGCCTTCTGTTTATTTGATAATTTCTTTGAAATGAAATGAAAGTAAATGAAAAAAATGCATGCACTGAACTTTTTAGATTTTTGGCTCTTTGTTATGTGGGGCACATTCTATCTGAAAACACTGCACCATTTTGCTATGGTTTCCAGGTTGAATGACATGTTTCCTCAAAATGGTGTACAGCGAGATTTGAGATATGTTTTCTCTAATTTGGTGGGGATGTAAGAGGTGTTACTCTATCAGCAGTGATGTAAATATAAACCCTGTTGTATTAAAAACATACTAAATAAAATGGCTTCTAATAAAGTCGTCTATATGTGCGGCCGTGGCAGCTTGATATACACAACAATTGAGCAATGTGGCAGCACAGGCATGATCTGGCAAGCGGAGTTGAAGTTGGAGAGGCATACAGGTGAGTACGCGCACCTGCAACTCAGTGTCTAATTATTGTTTTCTCTGTCCCTGGTAATTGTCGAGGGGATAAGGTGGGATGAGAGTACAACTGAAAGAGAGGAGCAAGCAGAGACACCAGGAGTGCCTGGACGCGCGCGCGCGCGTGTGTGTGTGTGTGTGTGTGTGTGTGTGTGTGTGTGTATGTGTGTGTGTGTAACATATTTTTTATATCTTTGTCCCCACAAGGTTAGGAATAACTGAAATTTATAGCTTTGTGGGGACATTTTGCTGGGCCCCATAAGAAAAATGTTTTTGTTGTTGTTGAGTTTAACAAAAAAAAAAAAAATTTATAAAAGAGCCAAAAGTTGCCTTTTCATTACTGAGGTTAGGGTTACGATTAGGCTTTGGGTTTGCATTAACTAGCTGCAGGAATAATTATGTCAATGGAAATTCCTCACAAGGATAGTAGTACAAACGTGGGGGGGGGGCACTGAAAAGCCGTGATTTTGGTTGGGAAAAAGCCCAAGTAAATGCTGGTTTACTTTCCTTACCAGCCCAGTGTTGTTCATTGTTTACAAAGACGTTAGAAGGCATGTTTGTATCTTTTGCTATTGTATGTACCATTGTGGAGTAACACTTTCATAAACTTATCTACTCCACTCTACTCCTCTAAATATATAATGGTAACTATTACAATGTCATACCCTACTAACAGTAATCAGCAATAATTATAGGCCTAATACTCATAATTAGTTCATATAGATCATAACAGTTGAAAGGTAAGATGTAGATTATCCTTCACCTGAAATGTTTGCCTTGTCATCCTGAAATGTGAGGCAAATATTGGATCACTATAATTATGAGACATAGTTTCCATATACCCCTTCACTTTATGTGGATTTTTCTGCTATTCTGGATGGCAAGCATCCATCATATGGATTGTATCATCAAGCATATTTTGAAGTATTAAACCTGCATTTGAATCCAATTCATTAGGCTCTGAAAATTCTTTGAAAAGAATGCCAAGAATGGCCTTGTTAGCTGCCATATTTGGTAACAGTACTGGTGTATGACATTTAATGACACATAAATAAAAACAGAAGTGCTATAAACAGTATATTACTACAGCTTTCACTACAGCTAGTGCTGATGCATGGACCAGCCACTTTGAATTTTGAAGTCGGGGTTTGTGTGGTTCCCCTGACTTTCAGATTTAGAAATTCAACATCTGGAGGCATTCCAATTAACATTTGTGACTGGGACTTCAGTTATGACCTTCCCAGGTCAAATGGAATGCACCATTAGGTCTGCTACTTATTCCCTTTCTTCTTATGTGATTACCACTAGTATTTAGCCCAGCCATTAGTTTTGCATTTAATATTACTATTTAGCATTTCTCCATGTTTAGATTGGTTGTAGCCTCCACTGTCTATTCCCTAGGTGATTAGTATGAGCATTTAGCCTAGCAATTAGCCTACCATTTGGATTTGTCTTGTTTCAATCTGTGTAGGCAGAGAACCTTACAATAAGGGTGTCAAAGAACCTGCAGCCGATAGCACCAGCAGAGCATTGTTTTGATCTTTACCTAGTTCAAATACCTATTAAATACCTAGTAAATTGGCACTAAGTTGGAGTTTACAAAAATACTAAAACTTATATGGTTATGCCAAATCACCTACATTCAACATAGACTTAAATTACATCTTAATGTAAGTTATAAAATGTACACTATGCTGGTGCAAAGTCTGAAAAAAAATCTGAGAAGAATGCACACTCCACTTCAAGAGAAAGTGTGCTCCACAAACCATAATAAATTTGCCTTTATTGAAAGGATGGCCCCTTGAGATGTAACATCTCATTAAGCATTTCTCAATATAAAGTATATCAAGTTTGGACTTGTGTACTTGTTAGTACAGACTTGGTAAGTTCAACTCACAAGTACAAACTCCCAAGGATGGAAGGATGCTGTACAGTCATTCTGAAATGGAATAGTAGTGTACTTTACGTACTTGACATCACCTGCTAGCGTGATCGCACATCTCTGAAATTGTTGGAGCAAATTTTCACATACCCTCTTTTTTGCTAAATTAATCACATACTTGGACTCTAAATAATGACATTCTTGCCTAAAAAATCTTCTTGCCTTCATTTCGTAACACAGCAACTGCAGTATTTCAAAATGTACAGCTGTAAGTTTTCTCTTCCACCATCATGCTGAGCTTTGTGTGAAATGCATTCTGGGATATCTGACTGTCCCAAGTCCACACAAGTCACCTTCCAATGCATCCTTGATAACATGGGCAGAGCAAGAACATATCTGGCTATACTACCTTTTAAATAGAACAGTACTTGGGCTGCAACTGATGATGTTTCACAAGTACACAAGAACACAAGTACAGACAGAAACGCAGATTGAGAATTGGATATTTTTTAGTGGGGTCCTACAGACTCAAATACAAAATTATAAAACACACAAACAAAAACATTACATGAACTGAAAACTAAAAGTATGTAGATAAGATGTTCTGAAGGAGCAGAAAGAGGAAATAGATCTCAGTAAAAGAGGAAGCTTATTCCAATCAGAAGGAGCTTTGCATTGGAAAGACCTTCGTCTAACTTCTTTGAGTTAGGTACAAAAAAGGGACATTGCATGTGTCTGAGTGGATATGAAGATCTAAATACACTATATAGGACACACCTAGGGTTTTAGGGATTTAGGTGTTTCATGAAGTCCCCTTACCACAGTTGTATAAAATCAAGCACCTCACCATGCAGTCTGCCTTTACAATCATTTGTAAAAGAATGGGTTGTTCTAATGAGCTCATTGAAATTGAGTGTGGTACTATAATAGGATGCCACTATTGCAACATGTCAGTTTGTGAAATTTCTTTCCTCCTAGATATTTCAAAATCAACTGTGATTGGTATTATTGTAACATGGAAGCATTTAGGAACCACAGCATCTCAGCCATAAAGTAGCAGACCACGTAAAGTTTCACGACAGGGTAAATGAGTGCTGAGGCACATAGTGCATAATAATCACCAACGCTCTGCTGTCTCAATAACTGCAGAGTTCCAAACCTCCTCTGGCATTAACATAATCACATAAGCTGTGCAACAGATGCTTCATGGCATGAGTTTCTATGGCCGAGCAGCTGCATGCAAGCCTTACTTCACCAAGCACAATGCCAAGTGTTGGATGGAGTGGTGTATAGCATTTGTGGGAACAGTTTGGGGAAAGCACTTATCTGTTCCTGCATGACACAAGTACACAAATTAAGCGCTTTAAAGTCACATTTGGGTGAGTTTATTGTGAAAGAACTTGACTTGTCCACTCAGAGCCCTGATCTAATCCCCGCTGAACACCTTTGGGATGAACTAGAAAGGAGATTGTGAGGTAGGCCCTCTTGTCCTACATCTGTGTCTCACCTCACAAACACTCTTTTCGATGAATGGGCGAAAATTCCCATAGACACACTGCAAAATCTTGTAGAAAGCCTTCCCAGAAGAGTAGAAGGCGTTATAGCTACAAAGGGGGTGCAACTCTATATTAATGCCTATGGATTTAGAATGGAATGCCATAAAAGCTCCTGTAGGTGTAACGTGTAGGTGTCTGAATACGTTTGTATTCATTTTCAATTTTCATTCAATTTCGTTAACATTTATTAATTAACTAATAATGGCAGTGACTGATGAAAGAAAGAAAACTGTAATGATCCCACAAAAACTCGGAGTCAAGTGCAGTAATGTTTAATTTAACACACAGAGGGAGACAAAAACAACAGTCCAAAAATGGCAATATGTTAGGGCAGAGCGTGGAGCAAGAACAAGAACAAAGATAGTCCAAATTGTGTATTTGTGAATACACACAAATCCAGAAGGAGACAAAATGGCGACGGACAGGAAGTTGCCACGCTCTGATGGGGAAAACTGAAACCAAACAGAAAAAGGCAGACACAGGAATACAGAAGTCCAAAAACATGAAAGGCAAAGTAACAAATGAACAAGGGAAACAAAAACTTAGCTTTAGGCAAACATGAAGCTTGGCAGATGCAATAGGTCTTCAAACACACAGTAGAAGTTGATCTACACTGGGAAGAGTCTGCTCTGTCTTTTTATGCCCCAGCACAGACTAGAAGCTGATGAGCTAATTGAAGGCTGTGCAAATTCTGATCAAGGTGACGAATCCCTGATACCCATGCAGATGCCTTGGGCCTAGTGGCTCAGTGACTGCTGCTGGTTCGATCCTTTGCACTCTGAAGAAATTAGAGATCTTTGCATGTTCTCATTTGGTTTGCATCAAAGCTGGAACAGACCAGAGATGAAAGCATGCTTCTGTATATTGCTCGTATTGGTACAGGCCTGCTGTCAGTCTGTGATTTTTGATGATATGAGCAGAGAATTGAGAAATTAAAAACACTGGAAAGAGAAAATTGATTTCAGGATTCATGGCAGACTTCTGTGGAGGAACTCAACAAAGAAAAATGGGGAGAGTAAAGAATTCAGAGCTGTGGATAACACGTAAATTCAATCAGTGCATTAACACTATGCAAAACAGTAAAACGAATCAAAAACAAAAAGAAAATTTGACAAACGCTTAACACTGAACACAAAATGAAAAAAAAAAAAATGCAGTCTCAAAATGATGAGAAGCTTCATCAAGAATCAGGCCCAAACCTTAAGTTTCTTGGAGGTCATGTTTTCCTTTTTACCCAGTCCAAACTTATTCTCAACTCGGCTCTTCTATTCTTCTTCTGTTAAAACAACATAAGACATACGATTAAACATAAAACATGCAATTACATAGGCAAACTATATTACTCTCTAAACTCCATGAGTAATTCTATCTAATAAAACATTACCTAGAAGTAAATAATAAAATGATTACTAGAACAGATTATGAGATATATAAAGAAAGTGTACTTTGATGTCAGAGTTAATACACAATGAAACTTATCATTGATTAAAAAACATATATTTACACCAATCTTATAAAGTTCAAAAGAGTCACTTTTTGCATAGAGTGTATTGTTCAGGTGTTGTGTGAAACTTGTTGAATTTTCCATTAGTGTTTCTGTTTTATGTTCTGAAGAATTTTATGTATCCATTTGTAGCTGTCTCTATCAGGGAGGTGAAAAATAATAAATTATAGAAATTAATAAAATAAAATAAAATAAACTGGAAAATATTTTGCTTAAGGAATGCTTTACAAATTACGACTTAAGTTGCCTTAAGTAATGCAAGCAATATTCAGGGTGGTACTATTTAACTAGCTACTCTGAATGTAAGCTTAAGATGGACCTGAATTTATAATCAAACTCTGCTCTGCTAGTCCCAAAGGCTGACATTTAGGAGGTGTTGACATCCTAACTATTTACAAAGCTTCGTTTCAAGCATTTGATAACAAATATGTTGTGAATGTACTGTATGTGAGTATGAGTAAGATAACCATGTAACAGTTAGTAGTAGAGTTTAAAAATGTAAGGTTGATAAGTTCACTTCACTACCAAGGAAAGATATTTTTCTGAGGATTTGATAAGTGTGAGGCAGGAATAAAACCAAGTTCAAGAAGTTTGTTAGCACTGTTGCCACAGCCGTCTGCTAATGTGTTGTAGCCTTAAAGTTTGACTCAGTGGTCTGACTGAGAGTGTTTGTGACAACCCAGAGGAAAATGAACTCCATGGGCTCCTTGACTGGAAAAGGGATATAATAAGGTATAATGGCTACAGCTGTGATTAAAATAGGTCCTTTGTGAACTTGCATAAATAACAACAAGTCAAGAATCTTTGACCAACACTTAACCTTGAATTTCAGACTGCCTTTCAGAAATAGGTCTCTATAATTACCCTTTCATCTGAGACAGAAAAAAAAAACCAGGGATAGAAACAGAACACTGAATGACTGTGTGGATATGATGTGCTTGTGCTTTTGTGCAGGTTGCATGTGTTTATGTGCTTTCAGCTTTGCTCAGATATGGCAGCAATGTTGGACATTAGGCATTAGAACATTGTACTTCCCATCTGTAGCCTCGGTGATCACAGCACTTTTCTGTATTCTTTTTAAGCGTGAGTATCCCTGACACATATCCTTGACATATCAAATACATACACACACAAGTTTGTCTTGATGTATTTGTGAGGACATTCCACTGACATAACTATTACTAGAGCTAATTAACCATAACCTTAACCTCATTAATGAAAAGGCAACATTTTGGCTCTTTTATTCTGTTTTTTATTTTAATTTTTGTTAAAAGCTTTAACAACAAAAAAACACTTTCCTTATGGGGACGAGTAAAATATCGCCACAAAGTCACAAATATCAGTTATTCCCATCCTTGTGGGAAATTTGGTCCACACAAAGATATAAAAACATGGTCCAGACACACACACACACACACACACACACACACACACACACACACGCACACACAAAGGCTTACTGAATGGTTTGATGAAAATAAAAATTATGTAAACCATATGTTATGGCCTTCACACCATCAGATCCCAAACTATGTGAACACCTATGAGATATTTTGGAGCCATGTGTTAGACTGCGCTCTCCATCATCAAAACACCAACTGATTGGAACAATGTCACTCCAGGCTTGAATCTATGCTAAGACACATTGAAACTGTTCTGGATTGTTTCAGCCCAAAACTGTACTATCACAATGTACATTGGTTTATATACACTGATCAGCCATAACATTAAAACAACCTACCCGATATTGTGTTGGTCCCCCTTGTGTCATCAAAACAGCTCTGACCCATTGAGACATAACCTCCAAAAGACCTCTGAAGGTGTGCTGTGGTATTTGGCATGAAGACATTAGCAGCAGGTCCTTTAAGTTCTGTAAGCTGTAATTTGGGGCCTCCATAAATCTGACTTGTTTGTCCAGCACATCCCAGTGATGCTCATTTGAATTGAGATTTGGGGAATTTGAAAGCCAGGTTAACACATTGAACCCTTTATCATGTTCCTCAAACCATTCCTCAACAATTTGTGCAGTATGGCAAATTAATTGAAATACATGTCATTGGCTAGCTTTTTTTTCCGTAACATTGCAGGATACATAAATTACATATTCATCAGCTAAAACAAATGCTGTGTAACAGAGAATAAAACAAACTGATCTGTAATTGTTCAGCTTCTGAAGTTAACACATGCCTAGGTTAACACATGCTGTCATGTCTTTTGGGATTTAGTCCAGCTAAATGGAAGAGAAAGGTCATGTGCCTTCTATTTCTCTTTAAAGTCAGTCATGTCTTGTTTGATTTATGTAAATTTCAGTTTGAAATTGGTTACTCTATATGGGCTCTTTCTTTCTTTCTTTCTTTCTTTCTTTCTTTCTTTCTTTCTTTCTTTCTTTCTTTCTTTCTTTCTTTCTTTC
>JAOVVH010000043.1:20214071-20225426 GCA_028566435.1 Scorpiodoras heckelii
GGACCAGCACAGATCAGGAACTATTTGGGTGGTGGATCATTCTCAGCACTGCAGTGACACTGATGTGGTGGTGGTGTCTAAGTGTGTGTTGTACTAGTGTGAGTGGATCAGACACAACAATGCTGCTGGAGAATGATCCACCACCCAAATAGTACCTGATCTGTGCTGGTCCTGTGGAGGTCCTGACCATTAGAGAACAGAGCAAAGGGGACTAAGAACTACAAAGTGCAGCTATATGGTGCAGCTATATGGTGTATATGTGTTGTGTGTCCACTATATAACGGCTATATTCAAAGACAGTTAAAGCTCACTAAATGCGGTGCACAAAGTTATGGTCAGAGTTTCCAAAGACAGAATTGCAGTGGAGCTGCAGTATGCATCATTGACATTTGAATATATTAAGTCTAGAGTCCTGTTTTTTCTGGTAAGGCATTTAACAAACAGATAAATGTGGGTAAAGTGCAGGAGAGGTTGGCATGATTAAAATGCTGAGATCACAAGCAGAGTAGTTGATGGCAATTCTGCAGTCCATCAGTCACACTGTGAATGATGATAAACATGATGACCACGTTGGCAGATGGCAAGGCGTACACTACTATTGTGATAACATGGGCAGGCAGTATGGCCTTAAGGTAACTGCTAGTATCTCAATGTCTGGAGTGCCCAGTTTTCTTTTAAAGTGACATGACAGGATTACACCATCTGTTGTTTACAAACATTACCAGTACCGCTTCTTTCTTCTTATCACTTCTTATCACTGTTGTTATGATCTGGACTTATGAAATGGAAGCTCACAATGTTAGTATTAGCACCGGAAATCAGATTAATTTAATTAGGTCTCTGTAAAGCTCATAATACTGCACATACCGTATTCCTACTGGCTCCATGTCAAAGCTGTTAACGTTTCCATTTTGTTGGCAACAGATCTTACATTGCCCATAATAAAACAGGATGATGCAGGATGAACTTTCTTTTTTGTTCTGATATTTTACTCCGTTCCTATAGCTCTTCTAGGGCTTCTCTGAAGTTTTGCAGCAATTTCTAGTTGCTTGCCCAAGGACACCGGTGATTTCCGCAGTGCAAGCAGCTGCTCACTGGTGTAAACAAAGCAATTGAGTTCCTCTGGCATGCAAACAACAGTGAAAAGAAGACCAACTGTAGTCGTTATGAGATGTTAACAGTTAACAGTCTGTGGTAAAAGTCTATATTATGTGGTGAAAGACAGCACAAAAGTAGAGAAGAACATACTAAAACATGAAAACAAGATGAAAGTCAACTGAGCAAAGGAGACTGAGTCTACATGTCTCTTGTAAAATATTTACTAACTGAATTAGCAAAAGCTATCATGCTACTAGTAGTGGTAATTTAACAGTTATACTAATTGACAGAAAGTCTAATGGCACTTCATAACACCACATTACATTTGCCATGATGTGTTTATGTGTTTAAGACATCTGCCATGACATGGCAGTCCTATAGTAGGAATTCAGTCAGTGCTGTGTTGGAGGTGTTGGGTTGGAATTGGTTACTAAATAGTACCATAACTGCAAATTGTATCATAACAGCAGCAGGATGTCCACTTGCTCAGAACTGCAAATTCCTTGGCCACATACCTAACCACATACTATTGCAGTAAATTGTGTGGTGTCCTTACCATGAAGGCATAGTATTTATCCACAATGTCCTGTTTAATACACAACCTGTTTAATATGGTTGTCAGTGACCATACCCATCAAATGGGTATGGTCACCGACAACCATAAGATTAATCAGCATGCAGACGAAGGTCACAGTGTAGCCCATATTTCAAAATGTTCTTTAAGAAGTAGCTTGCAATAGCATTTTTGTAGCAGAGAGGGCAACATTTTAAACTCTTGTATCCAGCAGTTTTAAGAAAAAAAAATACACATATAAGACTTAAGCATGACACAAGCTTTTTGTTTCCTGCTTCCCAATTTCCAGTTCTGCTGTGGACTGCCATGACCAAACTCACCGACCCAAAACAACATCAGTAGACACATTTATAAATTGCTGTACTTGTTTTGGAGAAGTTATCATTTTTTACTAGTTCATTAGTTCCACTTGCTTCTTAGTTCTGTGATATTTTTCCTATCGACAATATTTATGAATTTCTTGGTTGTGTTCTGAAGGGTTTTCTTTTATATATTTGTTTGGTTTTTTTTGCAAAATGTGGCTGGATGGTTTATGTTTGAATGAATGAATGATGAAAATCAAGTTTAGTGAACTTCTAACTTGCATTTGATGACACATACTACTATGAATTAAACAGATGTTTACAAAATGTTTTCTTTTGCACTTATCTGCAGTGAAAACAACACTATTAGCTCTATAACTATAATAAATGCAATAATCCACTGCTCACATTTTTATTCTAATATGGAGCTGTTGCTTGACTGAATATAACGGTGCACAATTCCAGATGCAATTGCGACTTGCTGTGGGCCAAACAACTTCCTGAACTTTTACAAAACTAGAACAGATTCAGAATTTAACCTGGCAACCAAGAATGTTTACAAGGCCTAAAGGACAGCTCATGAGCTCTTCACACATGCCAGCAGGACAGAGAAGAGCTGTGTCAGATGGAGACACTGTGCTAGACACACGCCATTATGCTGTAATTACGAGGATGGCACATTTTGGCCCATGTCCCCAGGGCATTTTTCAGGGCACAGCTGGGCCTGCTGAGAGGGGACGTCTTGGTTCATACTGCCGAAGGGGCACAGGGAAAGGAGACAGGGTAAAAGTCACACTATTGAAAAACATGGCCAGCTCAGCTGCCCTCCATATGGAAGTGTACTAAGGCTATGGGTCTTGGGAAGAGAGTCTGCTTATAATGTCAGTGGTATCCTGAATATGACAAACTGTAAACTATGAGAATAGATACAAGTAAGGTTGTGATTGGAAGCTTAATTTCCTAATAAAGGCTAATCCTTATCTTACAACTGCAAATAGCAAACTCATGAAAAGACATGAATCACTTGTTATGAATACACTGTTCAAAAAAATCTGTATACAAGGAACTAAAGAACCAACAATGCATGCAAATGTACTGTTCACATTACATTTGCATTTACATTTTATCTAGATACCACTTAACCTGGTAAAAAGATATTTTTTTAATGAAATTAAAATAAATTTAATGATTAATTTGTTTAACGAAATTCAAGAATGATCTGACAAGTACAATATTACATTTTATTTTCTGCCCTGAGACACAAAATTATAAATATCATACCTTAGTCTTATAAATCTTTGTCACATGAGTTAGAAATGTTTACAGATAACCACTTATAACCACACATTAAGGCACATGCATTTCATTTAAAATTAGCCTAAATTTAAAAGGAGAAAAAAGCTGCTAACATTCTAGCCCATTATTTTCCCCAACAGCTGAGCAGAAATTTACATATGCAAAATGTTAAATATAGTCCTTTTGGGAAAGGATCTTGTCTGTCAAATATAGGGATGGCTCATTATTTTCTTTTTCCACTGAGAGCATAAATGTAGTAAATGTTCCCGGAAAAATGAGAGAAGAGTGAGAAGGAGCTAGAAAACAAATAGCTGCAAGGCAAATGGATTTCTGAGTGTTTCAGAGAGCAGCAATCTGAAGAGATGCCTTGCATTAAGGGCTGCTTATATTAAGAGCAAAGAGCTTCTTTGATGTTGCAGAGGCAATGCATCATCCATCCAAATGCATCAAAGGCTCAGTTAAAAATGTATGACATGCACAACTTAAAAAAAAAGAAACATAATAAGTTATGAACAAAAACAATATAAAGATCAATTGATTTTATACATGCCTCTACTTCAAAGGCTTAATTTGGCTGCATAAATATGTACTGAATCTTCACTGAGTTACCTAATCATACCCTCACTGCAAGTGAAGAGCTGGTAAGAATTGGCAAGTCAGTGCAATCACAGTGCAGCTGGTATGATGTGACTAAATGTGCGTACTACAGTGAAAGCAGGTAATGGCCAGGCAGGTCTGAGACAAGGCCAGGAAATGTCATAGACAATGCTGTCCTGCATTCTCTATCTGAGCAAAGAGACAGGCAGTTAATACACAATTTGCACAAATTAATACCTGGTTAAAAAATCTGGCAAAATATAACATAAGGAAGTTGTCTATCTTTCTTTAATTAGGGGTTCAATCAACTGTAGGTACAATGGGGAACTGCCATACTACATATATCACCCTATCATATGAAACTTAAACAGAGCATTTGTAAGTGCTGTTTCTGTGCCTCATTAGCTCATATGCCTATAAATTAGGCATAATTATGAAAAAAAAGCAGCTTTTTTCTTAAATTGCCATTATATTTGGAAGAACCGACCGACCAGGTTAAAATAAAACACAAAGAAGTCCAAATAGAGTGCAGTCCAAAATGCTGGATTTCAAAAGATATAGTTCCTTGATCAAAGGTTTCTTGATCCCTCTCGGAGTAGGAGACTCTCCCCTAAAGTGGAAGCAAGAGAGTGATTTTAGCTCATGTGCACAAGTAAGAGGCATCAGCATGACTCAAGCAGAAATTATGTACATCAAACCATGTGAGACACCAGCTAGCAGTGTTCCAAGAAATGAGCTTCACTTTCAATTTCACTAAATGTAATCTATTGAATTTGAAGCTGTTTTCATCCTTAGTCAGTGAATGCTAGCAAGCCAAATCTCTCAAGCATGGTTGAATCAGACAAGATTGAAGACAGGAATGGGGCTGTGAAAAGAGCTCAAATTATATTCACCTCTTCCCACACTCTAAGGAATCGGATTAGGGTAATCCATGGGAAATTGTCCCTCTGTCTGTTTAATGATCTCCTGTTTAGGTGCAACAAAAGACTAAATTTGACATGATCCATTTGCTTTCTAATGCGGTTTCTTTTATGGCATCAAGGTTGAAGAAGGAGGGTCAGTGCTCAGGCTCAGCTGGAGAGGCTTTGGGCTTCTTTGTGGAAGCAGGATACAAGCCTGGGGCACACAGCTGGGGTGAGAATAGATTTGCTGAGGGTCTAGAAAAGTGGGGAGTGGAGGACATGTGATCTCTCAGTGGGGCAGCAGTCTGTTCAGCAAGAAGGGACATGAATTATTAAGTGTGAGCTGGAACCCTGGGAAGAGTGGGGAGAAGGGTGGGAAATGCTAACTTGGAGCATGATGGGGTCCTAGTAGGGAGCCAGCGGTCATGGCAAGGCAAGTCCTGGCAAATGATAACCAGAGAGAGAAGGCATACATGATGTGTCTCAGTGGATGTTCTAATGTAGCTGTTTCCCTGCTTTTGGCTAACAGACCTCGCAGTGGGAGGAAAAACATGCCACAAGTTAAGATCTAACTTCCAGTTAGGGGACATTAATTCAAGTTATGAGGAGTCCAATATTTTAATGCAAATAATTGTAGTATCTAAAGCCAGAAGGTACAGGAAGACTAGATGTCAGTCACAGCTGTGTGATGGGTCATTAATATTTTTTATTTAATTATATGCAGGCTGCATCAGAAGGATCTGATATTCTGACAGGAACAATGCTACTATAGATAAATGAACATTTATAAAATGGTTAACCACAAGAGGAATAGCAATCTTTCTAAATACAGTTTAGTTCAACGATGCATAAATAAATAAAGTTTATATATAGTGACGTGAAATGATTCAGAGAGCTTTGAAACATTTTTGTCATGCATACTTACACTTGAGATCAGAGTACATTATCTGCCAAAACTCCAGTTACACCATATCTCTTATACCTTAGATGCTTTGTTTAGTGTTACAGTGAATGTGTCTAGAGAGCATTAAGTAAAAGAAATACAACAATCTGATGTCATACCAAAGCACTCTGTTGTTCTACATATTTATATGTACACATATACAAAACTGTGGTGGCACAGTGGCGCAGTGGGTAGCACTGTCGCCTCACAGCCAGAAGGTCCCAGGTTCCATCCCTGGGCGGAGTGGGCTGGGTCCTTTCTGTGTGGAATCTGCATGCCCTCCCCGTGTCTGTGTGGGTTTACTCCGGCACTCCGATTTCCACCCACAGTCCAAAGACATGCATATTAGCCCATCCAGACTGTTACCAAGCAAAAGCACAAAATCCATGATCCAGTCTGGATTTTGTGAAATTCCACTTGCAAAACTGAAACAATTAGTATCTTCAATTCAAAAATATTAAAAAGTATTAAAAAGTATAATTAAACGAAAAGGTGATGTGACCCTGGGCAGCACAGTGGTGTAATGGTTAGCACTGTCGCCTCACAGCCCCCCCGGGACCCCGACTAGTGGGATAAATCGGAAGATGATGGATGGATGGTGATGTGACCCAGCGGTAAACATGCATCTGTCCCAACTTTTTTTGACTGTCTTACAGGTATCAATTTCTAAATTTGTTTATATTTAACAAATAAAACTAAGTTAATCAATGAAAACACTGAAAATCTTTTATTTGTCCTTTTACCTGTTAAATAGTACTTCAAGTGAATTAAAAAATTAAAAAGAGAGAAAAGAGAGACAGGTGGACAGATAGAGTGACACTTCACAGGTAGGATGGTAGAGACTATTAAAGATGTGTTGTCACACATTCCTATCATCATATCTATGGTCAGACATGAACACAATACTGAACATTGTGTAGCAGTGCTCATAAAATACGTGCAGCTCAATTGATGGTGTAATTTTATTTCTGATTGTTCATACAGTCAACTGCAAAAGTATTGGAACCGCAAGGCCAAGTGTATTACTTTTACACCAAAGACATTTGGGCTGAGACCAAAAGATGAATATGAGACAACAGATCAGATTCAGACTTTATTTCCTGATATGTACATCTATATGTGTTAAAGAACTTAGAGCAGGGCACCTTTTGTTTGACCCCACCCATTTTTAAGTCATGAAACTATTAGAACAGGTGTTTCCTGTTACAATAAACCTCCATAGGATAGGGATGAAGGTATAACAATCTTCAGTTTGAAGAAGACTTTGCACCCAGAAAAATAGAGGCCATACCCCAAGATGCAAACCATACATCAGCAGTAAGCATTGGAAGGCCAGACTGCAATACAGAGATGAGCCACAAAAATTCTGTAACCAAGATGAACCTCTACAAACATGCTGAAAAGGCCAAAGTGTGCTGAAAGAAAGGATCTGCTCATGATCCAAAAGTGGGTTGCTGGCTTAGAGCAACTATTGCAGGCAAGGGATAAGCAAACAAATATTAAGCATTATTTACTTTGTAATTTATTTTAACACATCCAGAACTTTAAAATTGGGTGCTCTGCCCCAAACACAAAGTTATTTAACATATCTACAGTAGATGTAAATATCAGAAAATGAAAGCTGAAATTCTGATCTATCATCATCTATCCTATTCATCTTTTAATCACAGATCAAAATATCTTCAGTGTATAGCAAAAAAAACAAACAAACAAAAAACAAAAGAAAACAATTAGCCTTGCTATACTTTTGGAGGGGACTGTATGTAACAAAATATCTGGATAGTCCACTCGCAGTGAGTTTACAGAGTATTTATAACATTTCTACAGCTTATTAGTTGAGGTTGAACAATTCAGCTGTTTCACTTTGTAGACATTTACCCGATTATCTATAGAGTGTATGTGACAATTCATGAACATACCTACATATTCTGAGAATAATTTAGTTGTACATAAACTACTTGAGCCCTAACCCTAACCCTAAGCATATAGAAATTGAGCTCTTACAGCCCCCCTACTCGAGATGACCCCCCTTATTATCCATTAGGTTTAAAATGAAGCATTTACCTTGCTCCTGCGGTCACCTGGCACCGTTCATCAACATGCTTCTCTTATCCATCTTCTTCTCATATGTCTTCTCCAGTCTCGTCCCTGACCTGACTGTGGCCTCACTTGGACTCCCTGCCATCTGGAGTGATGAGTTGGCGCCTTCATATCCTCGCCCCTGGTCTTCCTGGGTGCCAGCTCTCACCACTCTTCTAGAGGACTGACATGCATAATCATTCACACAAAGACTGATCCTACATCTACACATACAACTACACACACACCTTCATACTTAATTATTTTTCTCATTTATTTTTTTTCCTCATGGTGAGGCAACCTGTAAGCCTGAGCAATTGAGGGGGAAATCGTTCATTTTTAGAAGACTGCCTTGAAACTCCTCAACTTAACCTTAACCTTAAGTTCAACTAAATTATTTAGAAAATAGTTATGCTCAGGAATTGTCACATATACTCTATAAATAGTCTGTTGAACATCTACGAAGTGAAATTAAATTCAATCTTAAATTACATGGTGTTGAAATGTTACAAAAATTCTGTAAACCCTCTGAAGGCTGACTATCCACATAGACTGTGACAAACTGTATATTATAATTAGATTTAATATAATGCTTTCAAATTAAAGCATTAACAAATGTGTTAATGCGTTAAAGAATTAATTGCGATTAAAAAAATTCTCACCTAAAAATTTTAATGCAGATTAAAAATTACTTAAACTGCAGTGAACACAAACATATCTAAATTGACCGTCACGTTACTCATTTTTAGACTGCATTCCAATCGCAAGTGTCCGTAATTTGTATCCCTGCTCCCTATACACTACACAGGGTATAGAATCCAGAGGGCACTTCATAGGGAACTCGGTCACTAAAATGGCTCTATTTGAAACGCCCTGCAACGTCATCAACAGTGGACAGCTGATTGGTTGTGTTCGACAAGACAGCACTCGGCTGTATTTAGCATGACAAACAACACTGTTCAGGCTAATTTTACATGCTGTAGGCACTTTTGAAATAAATGTGATGAAACATCTATGAACTGTGGGTGATGTATTTTAAATTTTTAATGTATGTTTTGGCTGGAACGTAAACTTACTCTTCGGTTGCAACGTGCCGCGTTAGTCTAATTTAAACTGGCGAATCGATACCTTTAATTAAACTCCAACTTTAATCAGTATATCAGATGAACGAAAGACAAAAACTATTTTTTATTTTAAAAAAAATGAAAAGACATCAATCATCTTTAATATTTCACTTTTATCAAATAAAGTCAAGTGAATAATGAGGCAAGTCATTCAGCAGTCGTTCCTCTTTCATTTTCAACGGTCCTACAATGCCTCCCTGCATGTACAACGCAAATCAAAATGTGCATTAAAACTGCAATTAACGCGCAATTAAAAAAATTAATCGTGCGATTAACGGGATTAAAAAATATATCGTGTGACAGCACTAATTTAATACAATTAGATAAAATTAGTGGCATGGCAAGAAAGCAGTTTTTAATTTAAAATTGCAATTTTCAGACACAGAGAATCAAACAAAAAGGCTTTATTTTTTTATGAACTTCACTTCACTTTATGACTGGAATGGAAATCATATCAGCTGTGAAGAACTGTTACAGTATTTGAGCAAATGTGTCATATAAGACTGATATAATCAGAATGAAATATGTTCACTATTCCATCAGTTGTCCAAGCATGAAGTCGTCCATTATCTCAGCCTATTACAAACCAGATTATGAAGCTTTTCAACAGGTTTAGTTAGAAAAATCATGCACCATCGTATTGAGCAGTGACACTACTGTGAAATGTTTCTGTTTAAAAACACAAGGGTGTAGTAGACATAATCCTGTCTGTCTGCTCTGCATATCACTGCTGTCTCAATGAGGAACAGAGGTACAGCAGTGAGACACAGGAAGCTTGGTCATACGCATGTTACTAAGGAGGACTGAGCTCTAGTGCTGCCATTTCAGCTGCACTTCCTGCCTCAGGACACCTGTGCTCCATACTCATTACTGCTCCCAGTGAGCTCAGTGAAAGCTTCTCCTATGGCTCTTTCACCACATCTGTCTTGTATCTATCACCTTTTGTCTTGCACCCTTTCTCTCTCTGGGTCAAGATGTACACAGGTGAGAAGGTGAGATATAAAGCATGAGTCATCATGCAAACTGTGCCTGAGACTGTTATTGTGCTATGAAATGGTAGCAAACTATCAGCCACACAGCCATCAAATGGCTTGGGACTAAGGACAACGTTTAGTAAAGAAAAAAGAAAAAAAAGAGAGATAATGAAAGAAGCTCTTATTAAATGAACAAGAACAAATCAGTGCTGTAGCTGTCATTGTTATGTGCTCTAGATTCCCAATACTCTAATGAAAAGACTGCTGTGTACAGAATAAGCTACTTGATATAAAAGTGTGTAATTAAGCAGCACTCAGTTCCTTCTGGCTGCCTGTAGCTCCTACAAATGAGCAATTTCGCATATTTAATACATCAACTTTCTTTGCTAGATGTGAGAAAATGGATTGTACATGACTTACATGCTATGACCAGGGTTGCCAGATCTGTGTGACATGTTGGTTTTGCACATGCATGTATAGCACTAATTTACACCTGGTGTTGGAAAGGTGAACAAAATCACATGCAAACTGGATGCTGCTAATTGCCCAAAGTTTAGTTCATCAAATGTAATGTGTAATCAGGTGCTCTTTCCATTTTTCAATATTTTATTTTTGCACAATCCTCTCTGAAATGCATATGTATGAGGTAGAGTGGTGCACTTTGCATGTTGCCTTGGTACATGATTAACTGCACATTTAAGCTGGTGTTCCAGTTTTGTATACAACACACACACACATTTTTTTTTTTTTGCCCTAATGTGGCCTCGTGGTGTCTGAAAACTGGTGCAAACAGCTTAATATTTCAGGCCCTCAGTCTCTATTTGTCTAGTTCTCTGTCTCTCACCTCTATTTGTTCTGTCTGTCCCACTCTCTCTATTTCAGTCTCTCTGTATGCATTTATGTGTAGACTGCTTCCTCTCTCTCCTGCTCACACTGTCCAACATTATATCTTGGCAAGCGATTCTAGCAAACACAGCAACTGTGTGAGATAAGTTTTCACACACTAACAAAGTGGCCTATAATTAGTTGGCAACAATTTCTCCAATAGCATTTGGCTGCCTGGATTTAGCTCTCTCAGCACACCATGTTTTCACCTTATACTATAGGCTGAGAGAGGTGAGCATCTCATCAGGGATTATTATTAAAGTAGGTGTGAAGCAGAAGTCAGCTCTGTCCATTGGGATTAGTGAGGTATTAAGCTGGGCATGTCATGAGTGATGGACAACCTACTGCCTGTAAATAGAGAGATATTCAGGGAGACAACACACCCACATAGCCCACTCATGGACATCAATTAGCAACTGTGCACACATACTCACAGAGGAATCCTGCAGAGTGCCAAACATGTAAATATATCAAAGGCCAGTTGGAATAGAAGAGTTCAGGCTTTTGAAACACACACACACACACACACACACACACACACACACACACACACACACACACACACACACACACACACACAC
>JAOVVH010000043.1:20245156-20256586 GCA_028566435.1 Scorpiodoras heckelii
ATCTGCCAATAACAATAACAAGTTTAGCAATCAAAGGATTCAAGTTCTATATTGAGTGACTTTAAATACACTTCATCAACTCCTCGATAAAGTGAGAATGGGAAAGAGTATAAGTGTGATGTAGTGGGAACCTATCATAGACTACCCACTCGGGATCACATTCACAATGTGACAGATTTGCTAATAACTCCACTTTTTTTGAAGTGGTCCAGAGCAAAAGGAAGTAGAACTTCTCATTCATTCATCTTCTTTCAGGGTCATGTAGCCTGTTCTGGGAACACTCACCTCGATCTTGAATGGGATGCCAGTCCATCACACTGGATAACACATACACACTAGTTTACACCTAAGGGCAAAGTCAATCTGTTGACATGTTTTTGGAGGTGAATGCAATGATACCCATTGGGCCACTTTGCCATCCTATTTAAGATTTTTCAGTTCTTTCTTGGAATAGTTGGAGAGTATATCAGTCTTTAAATACTTACCCAAGCATTATATTATAAATTGCAAACAGCTTTCATCTGTGTAATAATTGAATAATGCATAATGACCTATCAAAATAACTTTATTATTAATTACTGAGTAAATACCCAGCATTGATTAGTAATTAGGTGACATGGGTGTTAATATAATACAGTATTACTCATTAATCTTTGCATAGTTACATATGATTTTTGAACAGTATGTAAAGTGCTTCCAACATAATGAAATAAACTGGTTTTGATCAATATTTGCCACAGCATTCATTAATAACATGAAATTGCATGTTTACCTAATATTTATAAGTTTACTATTATTCACCCTCTGGCATTTATATGTACTCAGCACAGAACATAACTTCTGAAATATGTTGCTTACTGATAATATGGCCAACTTGGTGAATAAAAAAAAATTTAAAAAAGGAAAAAAATAAGTCTTTATTTTAGGGTTTTTTCCATCAGTGACTTAGTATTGGGTTTTGTTTAATGCAGTAAATACTGTATAGTAGTAACAACAACCTGTATAATATTAGTAGACAACCTGTATGTTAGTAGTAGTATTAGTATTAAAAAAAGTACTAAATCACATAAAAAACAACATTTATGAAGAAAATTAAAAGATTTGCATTACAGTCTTTTTTTCAAAACTGAATCTTTCTGTACCCTTTGGTCCGTAATCTTTAAATCTGTAAAGAAGGCATTCCAAACATGGAACTCAACTTGTGGGCAAAGGAGGTTAGAGCGCAAATGACACCCAGCAACCTGCTTAACTGCCTAATTTAATCTCAATGGGGAAGGAGCCTCTTTGTTGAAGAAAAAAGCGATGAGGCAGGCAAGCAGCACCTTTGCCTTTTTCTAATGCAAATCTTTCATTTATTCCAATTGCCCTTTCCCTCCAGGCTCTTCACTGCTCATTCATCCTGCTAATCTGCCAGCACTATCCTTTTAACAGCATCTGTTTACATTGTAAATGTCTTTAAGTACCACCATCCTGTGCTTAAAGTAGCAGGACCTATGACCTTTTATATACAATATATAAAGCAGTTCTTGGCCATGTGACTTAACTGCCGAACTTAGCTTTCCTATAGCAGTATGTATGCTCAAATTAGTATATCATTTAGTCATTCAGTCAGGAAGAAAAGTACATAACTAAGCAAGCAGGTAAGTAAGTAAGTAATTCTGGGATGACTATATAGTATGTTTTAAGTATATAATTAGAGATAAAGGAATACAGAATGAGATTACGATGTCAGCCAAAGTGAGCAACCCAAGGCATTGTGGGACTTTAGGACATAAATGCTTTGGTAGAGACCGAGCAGTAATAGTAGTATAGGTAGACATTGCATTGGTGTTTATATTATAACTTAAAAACAGAGTAGAATAGTGAACTCTAGCTGTGTCATAAACTGCCACAACCATTCCCACATCCAGCATGGGAAACTTATAGCAAATGGGGTGCGATTTTACAATATTAACAGCATTATTCATAAGGTACGTACCATGTGTTACCATAATAAATTATGTAAAACTACTTCAGTGTTGGATCTCTTTATTTATGTAACATAATACTGAATAGTGCAATACTGAAGTAAATATGTGAAAAGTTCACAGTAAAAATGTAGTTCAAATTCAACAGGTAAAATAAGTGACAGTGTATCATTCATGTAGCCTACTGAAAATTGAGATAAAAGGCAATAAACAAAGGAGTAACATGGAGGTCTATAAAGTGTGCGCAAGTCATGCATTTGCTAAAAGGCTAAAAAGAAAACAAGCCCCATTTTGGGGGGTTTGGATTCAAGCTGGAGTTAAATATACTGACACACATATTTTTGAATATAACCCGTTTCAAAGAGTTTGATGATGTGTTTCCACTTTAGATTATCAGTGTAAACAAAGCGACAATGCAGTAGAGTTCTCTCGGTCTTTACATAGGTGTTTTACCAACAGGGAGACAAATTAATACTGAAATACTTTGAGTTACCTTATATTTATAAACATTTCAGTTAAGCCTAAGCTATTATGTAGCTTAGGTTAGGTAACCAGTGGCTAACATTACAAGTGCTGCGAATGCTGTGTCGGTCGCAAATGAGCCAGCTCCCACCTGAGAGCCGATTTCTCTTTTGTTGTTAATTAATACAAGACAGAATAACTGGATGGTCTTTTCCGCCACGCTTCTCGGCCACGGCCACTCCGACTGTAAGTTGTATTGATGCCACTGTTGTGCAACCAATCAAGGATCATAGTTTATTATTTATAACAAATGTATAAGTTCGTTATTTTATTTAAAAGTTCAATATACATGTGCAATTGTATTTGATGTTTTTAAATTTATGTTTTATACCAAATAAATTAAAATAATGGTGTTATGGAAATTATGTTTAGTATAATTACATTTAATAATTTAAATGATGTATGTGCACACATACCAGTCATAAGTCAAAACATTGCTAAATTTGGGAGCTGAAAAAGCCAGATCTTGTTGCTGAGCTGAGCCAGATGATGTGGCTCACTAAAAAGAGCTCTAATTCTCAGCATTAGGCTGCATACATATGTACTGCAACAAAAAACAGTAAATTTGGCATTTTCTTCTCTCCTAATTGCTATTATCCATTTAATGTTTTTCTTTTAGGAAGTCGTGAAAATTCAGATGTGGCTGTTTTCTTTTGCTGTTTGAGCAAAAAGGTATGCTACAGTAGCACTTGCTATGTTGCTCCATTTCGCCGGTACGTCCTAGCAGCACAGTTTAGCCTGCTGTTTTTTACTTCCAAACATGGAAGTGTGAAAGGGGCCCATTGGAAGCAAACTGTGGTTAAATCCTGTGTGCTGATAGCACATCTCCTCATTTATTTAGAACAGCTAACTTCCATAATGTGATAAATGCTCTCTTTTGTAGGATGCAAATGAAACCACATCAATGAAATCCAACATGTTGTGACATGCACATGCTCCATTATATGTGAAAAAAGTTTTTTTTTAGAGAACACATGTACATTAACAGTATGTACACAAAACACTGTTCATACCAAAGGTGCATGTAAAATGCGAGAGTGATGGAGAGAAAAAAAAAAACCAAAATAAATTAGCAAACAAAATAAAACATAACTAAATAAACAGTTTAAATGTTCACCTAAGGACAAAATGATATATTTTATATTATACATTTAAATAGTAGGGGTCAAAATCTAAAACTATTACTAAAAATATTTATATTTAAAATAGGTTGCAAAAAATGTAAGTTCACATTCAAAAATGGGTTTTCCAGACAAAATGCTTTAAGCACATAATGAAAATGGCATTATTGATAATAACGAATTAAAAATGCTTTAAAAAAATTACATATACATATACAGTATATTGCAATAGATTCGGTATATATATAGATTATATATATTTTTAATATATGTATTTTTTGCTATTTATGCATCAGACTGTTTCTTTTTCAATTTAATTATTAATTTATTATAATATATATTATTATTTTATTTATTATAAATTTATTTAAATTTAGTATATCTGTATACATTTATAAGTGTGTGTGTGTGTGTGTGTGTGTGTGTGTGTGTGTGTGTGTGTGTGTGTGTGTGTGTGTGTGTGTATGTACTGTACATAATAACCTAACAAAGTTTCACTTGTGGTTTTGAGGAGTGTTTGTGCCCACTCTGCAGCTGGATAAGAGCTTGGCATCTTTTACCTAGACACAAGCCTAATTATTTCATGAAATAATTTAATGTCACTGATGCTGTCAGCTCTTCTCGCCAGGACACCAGTCTCTCTGCTGTGAAATTTATCTCCATCACGTTTAATAAATGAGCCGGCCATCACAATTTTGGCAGAGATTCCAGGCACAGTGTTGGAGCTGGCTCTGCGGCTCCTCACAGCCAGAGAGACAGGCAGCTCCAAATGTCATCATCCTTATCAGTTACGATTAAATATATTTATTTGAGAGAAAAGACACCAAGTGACATCATATTCCTGCAGAGAGATCTGGGCTCTGTGCCTAACATGAAATGCCCTGAGGAAATCAGCATTTAAGTCTGGAAGATTTATTAATAATTTTGACGATTTTAAAGTTCACCTTTTAATCACATTCACTAGTTTTAGCTTCTTTTTAAAAAATGGCAAATTAAATTGATTAAAAATAGACTAAGTTGGAATGTATTACTTCGCTGTCCAGATTTGAGCATAAATATTAAACTTTCCAATGAAACCTTAAATAGAAGACATGTAAAATCCTAGGTTAAATATGCATTAACCTCAGCCAACTTGGGAAAAAAAGCTGGTTTGGCACAAGATTTTATGGACTTCATTCAATGAAGATGTACAGCTGCTCAGAACAAACAACAGCGGGTGTATAATGACAGCTCTCCTTTCGAACAGGGAACCACAGAAGCCATTTAAAAATAAAAAGCTAATTACACATAATTGTGAGAATTAGAGTAACCCAGGGATGTCTACCTTTGTGGGGACAGATATTGATAATTGCAGTTATTTTAAATAATCAATGATCAGGCCTCTAGAGAGACCTGCTGGAGTGATGCTCTCCCCTCAGTCTTATCAGGACATTTTGATCTCTCTCTCTCTCTCTCTCTCTCTCTCTCTCTCTCTCTCTCTCTCTCTCTCTCTCACTGGGGGTCAGTTGGAACTAGAATAGAATATAGAATACAGATCAGTTGAAATGTCCGAGTCTAAGTCTCATACCTCACCTGAATGATGTGCCTAAGAACTGCTGCTGTAATCATTAATACTGTTATTTGCTAGTCCCAGGACCTTTCACAATATAATCATACTGAACATCCTTTCAGAAAGCTACACAGTTACCCACTACCCACTATCCCAGAAGAGGATGGGTTCGCTTTAGATTCTGGCTCCTTTCAAGATTTCTTGACATCTCAAGAACTTTATCCTTGCCAACATTACCTCTGGCCTCTATGGATCTAAATTTGCATTATGATTTCCTATAAAGCTGCATTGTGATGACATTGTATATTGTTGAATCCACCTTAAATGTATTCTAATTATCTAAATCCTGTAATGATCCTACACAGATGGATGAAGTCAAATGCAGTACTTTTATTTTATGCAGATGGTGACAGAAACACAAAAAAGCATGAGCACAGAGCATGTAAAGCAAAGAGGCAAAATCAGGGAAGAGCAAACTATAACCAAGGAAGTCCAAAGGCTCAGAAGTCTCTCAAAAAAGTGTGCAGGGTAGGCAGGGAGGATATAACATGCTCTGGTATCAAAAACTGGGAAAAAAAACGAAGAGAAAACAAGGACAAATGTGAGTAAATGGAAGAAATAGGCAAAAATCACAAAAATAGCAAAACATGAAAAGAGTCCAAAGAAGAGCACAAAAAGGCAAGGAGTACTTATCTTTGAAAAAAAAAGGCAGAAGCAAAGCGTAAAGAGCAAGGCTTCAGTGTTGATCTGTGCTGGGTCTTCTTCTTTCTGCCCTTTTATTGTTCCCAGCCCGGATCCTAGGCTGATTATGATCATGGCCGTCAGTTGTGGCTCGTTGACTTTCACATAAGGAAGTAGTAGTTCTTTGTTGTAGTTCTATTTTAGGGCGCCTTTGGCACCCTCTCGTGGCCATGGACATAACAGATCCCCCATCCAAGGGGCTAACTCCGGGAGCCCTAATTCTCTTTCTTGGCTGGCCTGGTTTTCTTGGTGCTGGCTTGTGCGGATATCTGGCGTGGAAGTCATGGAGGAGGAATGGGTCCAGGATGTCCTTGGCAGCTACCCAGGAATTCTCTTCTGGGCCATACTCCTCCCAGGCCACCAAGTACTGGATCTCTCCTTGCCTTTTCCTGGAATTGACAATTTCTTTAAACATGTAAGTATCTGGATCTAACCTGGATGCTTTGTTAGAGGGTGCTGTCATCTCCTCCTCCTTGGCTAGGGATCCTGACTGGAATGGCTTGAGTCTGCTAATGTGGAAGGTGGGGTGGACCTTGCTGTGGCGTGGCATCTGTACCCTGTAAGAGACATCATTTATTTTTTTAATGATGGGGAAAGGGGCCTGTGTACCTGGGGCTGAGTTTCTTGCTATCCAAGGGGTTGCCAAATGCCTTGGTTGAGACCCAAACTCGGTCTTGGGCCTGGTACACGGGGGGTGGCTCCTCTCCTCCAATTAGCTGCTTTCTTCATCTGGGCTATGGCTTTTGACAAGTGCTGGTGGGTGAGGGCCCACAGTCGCTCACTTTTCTTGAACCAGAGGTCCACAGAGGGGGTGTCTGTGGGTGTGGCGTTACAGGGGTGCAGTGGGGGCTGGTGGCCTAGGGTGACTTCAAATGGGGTCAAGCTTGTGGCAGAGTGGCGAATTGAGTTCTGGGCGTATTCATCCCAGGGGAGATAACGAGTCCAATCCTGAGGACGATGCTGGCAGAACAGGCGCAAGAATTTGGTTAGCTCTTGATTTATGCGTTCTGCTTGTCCATTGGCTTGAGGGCGATAGCCTGAAGTCAGGCTCACGGTGATGCCCAGCTTTTCCATGAATGTGTTCCAGACTCAAGACGTGAATGGTACTCCTCTATTGCTGACAATGTCTTCTGGTAGGCCAAAGTAGTGGAACACCTGCTGGAACAAAATCTCTGCTGTCTCCATGGCTGTGGGGAGGCCTGTAAGGAGAACAAATCTTACACCTTTGGAGAATCGATCTACGATAACCAGGATGGCAGTTTGGCCCAGTGATTGAGGTAGATCAGTTATAAAGTCAATGGCTAAGTGTGACCATGGCCTTTCAAGAATGGGCATAGGATACAGCTTACCTGCTGGCAGGGTGCTGGGTACCTTGGCTTGGGTGCAGGTAGAGCATGATTTGACAAAACTTTGAATATCCTGTGTTATACGAGGCCTCCAATACTTTGTGTGCAGCAGCTCCACAGTGCATCGCATACCTGTTCCAGGCGTTACCTGGGCCCAGGTAATGAGGGCCCCTTTCAGAGATGAGGGTATGAATAGCTTACCGGGTGGGCACTGGATGTTGCCTCATGAGGGTGGTTTATCCCGGATCTACTGGTCAAGCTCCCAGACTGTGGCTTGAAGATACCTGGAGTCTGGTAGAATGGGCTCTGGTTTGGCAGTCTCCAATTCTGGTTCAAACTGGCGTGATAAAGCATCTGCTTTGCAGTTCCTGGCACCAGGTCTGTAAGACAAAACAAAGTTAGACCTTAAGAAAAATAGGGACCATCGTGCTTGGCGTGAGTTCAGTCTTTTGGCTGCCTTGAGGTACTCAAGATTCTTGTGGTCAGTGTAGATCATGATAGGGTGCTTGGCTCCCTCCAGCCAGTGTCTCCACTCCTCCAGGGCTAACTTGATAGCAGGAGCTCTCGATCCCCAATGTCATAGTTCCACTCGGCTGGGGTGAGTTTTCTGGAAAAGTAGGCAATGGGAAAGAGCTTGGCTGGTTTGCCCTGACACTGTGACATGACTGCCCCCACTCCCCGCCTGGAGGAGTCGACCTCAAGGATGAACGAGAGTCCAGTATCTGGTTGCTTAAGGACTGGGTCTGTGGTGAATGCACGCTTCAGGCTAAGGAGGGCCTGTTCTGCTGCTTGGTTCCATTTTAACGTTTTGGTCCTCTTCTTTAAGAGATCAGTAAGTGGGGACACCAATTCACTAAAGTGTCAAATAAACCGTCTGTAAAAGTTCGCAAACCCCAGAAAACTCCACAATTCCCTTACTGTGCGAGGGAGCTCCCATTGGGTGACTGCCTCCACCTTCTGGCAGTTCATGGAAATGCCTTCTGGGCCAATTTAATAGCCCAGAACTCCACCCAAGACTGGTGGAACTGACATTTCTCCTTCTTAACATATAGTTGTTGCTGGAGCAAACGGTGAAAAACTTGACGGACCTACTTGACATGTGTAGCATGGTCTGGGGAAAAAAACTAAGATGTCGTCAATATAGACAATGACACAATGTCCTAGTAATTCTCTAAAAATGTCATTGACGAAGTGCTGGAAGATGCTTGGGGCTGAATCTAACCCATATGGCATAACCAAATATTCATAATGACCTGTGGTAGTGATGAAGGCGGTCTTAAACTTGTCCCCCTCTCTGATTTGGACAAGATTGTAAGTGCTTCTCAGATCTAGCTTGGTGAAGACTTTGGCTTGGCGGAGTTGTTCTAGAGCAGAGGAAGACCATACAAGGCTCTGAAAGATTATCTGTGCAGGTACCAAAAACTCTTGAGGTGCTGAGAGAAATTCTCTACTCACCGCGTGCACTGGGGTGTGGGGTTAAGGCACACCACTGGCGCAGATCGTAGAGTCAGGCTTGTTGGGGCACTGGTGAATGGCATGGTCATCTTCACCACAGTAGAAACACAGATGAAGAGTGATTCACCATCTTCTTTCCTGAGCTGACAAGCACAGCGGGCTGAGGACCATGGGCTCCGGGACCTCCCTCTGGGGGACTGAGGACGTGATGGGCAGTTCAGTGGTGGGCCTAGACCTCAGAAGATCATCCAGTGTGATGGCCATGGTGACAAGAGTGTCAAGCATCATGTGAATGTCTCGGCAGGCCAGCTCCCTCTGACGTCGACGCGGAGACCTCGGCGGAACATGGCCTTCTGAGCTGGTTCATTCCAGTTGCTCTCAGCTGCCATGGTTCTGAACTCTAGAGCATAGTCAGCTACTCTTCAGTTGCCCTGGAAGAGAGTTAGTAGCCTCTCTCCAGCTCTACGGCCGTCAGAGGAATGGTCAAAAACTTGACAGAAAAGAGAAACAAAATCTTCAGACGTATGTGCTTGCTCACCTGATTGGTGTCAAACAGCGGTGGCCCACTGGAGTGCTTTGCCGCTGAGCAAACTGATCATTATCGCCACCTTCTAGGGATTGGTGAGTCCACCTTGTAACGTGAAATAAAGGTCGCATTGGAGGAGGATCCCTTTGCACCTCTCAGGCTGACAACACTATCGTTCGGGCAATGCCCCAGGGGCGTGAGACTTGGTCGTGGGAGAAACTTCTCCACGGTGCCTGATCGCCTCCCAGTGGCGAAGGGTGGCGCGAACCTTTTCCAGCTGCTGCGTGCTGTGCAGCAAGGCTTGGTGCAAGCTAGCACTGTCTGCTGACTCCATTGTGAGGCGGATCAACCTGTAATGATCCCACACAGACAGACAGAGTCAAATGCAGTACTTTTATTTTACGCAGATGGCAACAAAAACACAAAAAGCATGTGCACAGAGTGTGTAAAGCAAAGAGGCAAGAACTGATTCTTCTTGACCTCTCCACTGCCTTCGACACAGTTAACCAACTTCCTTCTGTCCATCCTTTCTGACCTTGGCATCCCTGGCTCTGCATGGAAGTGGTTCAAGTCCTACCTGGAAGGGCACTCCTACCAGATAACATGGAATGGCTCAACATCCACTCCATGCAAACTCTCCACTGGTGTCCGACAAGGCTCAGTGCTGGGACCTCTTCTATTTTCACTTTACACTCGCTCACTGGGAGATGTCATTTCTTCACATGGCTTCTCCTACCACTGCTATGCTGATGATACTCAGCTCATCCTTTCTTTTCCTCCTTCTGATACCCAGGTTTTGGCTTAGATCTCAGCATGTCTAGCATACATTGCTTCCATCTAAATCCAAGAAAGATGAAGCTGCTTCATATGCCAGGAGATGCTGGTGTTCATTGTGATCTCTCAATTTCCTTTGAGAACTATTTGATCACTCCATCTTCAGAAGCACATAGCCTTGGAGTAGTTGTAGATGATCAACTCTTGTTCACAGCTGATGCTGCTAACTTGACCCAGTCATGCAGATTTCTCCTTTACAACATTCGGAGAATTAGACCATTTCTCTCCAGAAAGGCCACCCAGGTACTTGTAAATGTAAATGTAATTATACTGTTTCAATCTTTTGAAAATGTAAGATACTAATTGTTGCAGTTTTGCAAGTGGAATTTTTGCCCATTCTTGTGGTATATAAGACCTGAGCTGCTCAACAGTCTGTGGTCACTGTTGTCTGATTCTCCTCTTCATGATACACCATACATTTTCTGATGCACACTCATGTCATGGTGTTTTTTTGTCCTTTTCAGTGGTAACAGTCTGGATGGTCTTTTTTATCTTTGACATGCAGAATCCAACATTAGTTTTCCCAAAAACAAGCTGACACATGGACTCGTCTGACCACAGAACACGTTTCCACTGTCTTTTGGTCCATCTCAGATGACTTTGGGAACTCGTTGGTGTTTCTGTGCAAAATTAATATATGACTTCCTCTTTGCATAATGCAATTTCAGGTTCCATTTCTTAATACAGCGGCGGACTCTGTTAAGTGACAGTGATTTTCCAAAGTATTCCTGAGACCATGTGGCTATGTCCATCATGGTATCATGGCAGTTTCTCAAACAATAGCGCCTGAGGGCTTGATGGTCACAGACATTCAGCAGTGGTTTCCAACCTTGGCCTTTACGCAATGAGATTTCCCCTGAGTCCCTGAATCTTTTCATGATATTATGAACTGTAGATGGTGATAGACCTGATTTCTTTGCAATCCTACACTGAGAAACACTGTATTTGAACTGACTGACATTTACTTATGAAGTACGACACAAAGTGGTGAATATCTCCTTGCTAAGCCTTTGGTGGATGTTCCTTTTATACTCAATCTTGATGACCTCACCTGCTACCAGTTAAACTGCTAATTGTGGAACCTTCAAGAGCAATGTTACTTGTTACCTTTTTAGTTTTTAATATTTTGTCTCTGTCCCAGATTCTTTTTTTTAGGGTGTTGCAGATGTCACATTCTATTGTTTTATATATTTCCAAAACACACTGAAATGTTTTCTTTATACTTTTACCAGATAATCAACAGTTCAAGAAATTTAACAAATTGCAGTTTTTATTGCATTTTTAGAAAGTGGGATGGAGTGTGTGTGTGTGTGTGTGTGTGTGTGTGTGTGTGTGTGTGTGTGTGTGTGTGTGTGTGTGTGTGTGTGTG
>JAOVVH010000043.1:20283089-20293816 GCA_028566435.1 Scorpiodoras heckelii
GAAGAAGAAGAAGAAGAAGAAGAAAAATCCTGACAAAAACAATAGGGTTCCTGCACCTTCGGTGCTTGAACCCTAACAATAAGCAGCAGAAGAAGAAATTTTGAACCCTTTTGAATGACATATTCCACAATAAAGTGTTACACGCTGGGCATTGTGTTGTTGTGGGAGCAACACATGGTCTGTGAGCTCATTAATGTTGAAATGTCCAAAAAGAGTACTGAATCCACTTGTATTGTAAACACCAAATGCACTGAGGTCATTTGCCCAAAGTTCCCATTTGGGTCCACTTTACTAAGGACTGCGTATGGTTCATTTAAAAAGTACTTTACGTGAAAAGGCTTTAAAGCTGACATTTAGAGGAAGCCATATTCATGTTAACTGTTCCTGTAAACTAAATATCAAGGTTAAATGAAATGAATCGAGATGCCCAGTGTTTAATTTGTAAATCAGGAGCTCTCAGAACACAGAGAGGGTGCTGTTCCAGCAGGGGAAAAATCAGGGAACATGAGCTAAGCAATCCTGGGCACATTGGACAACATCTAGGCGCAACCTGTAAAAACTAAACAAAACTAAATACAATTGTCATTATCACAAATAAAGCATTATTTATTTAATGTTATTTACACTGTAAAAAAACTGTAATTGTCTGGCAACAGGGAACGGCTATAAAAATAACAGTAATTATCATCACCGTATGCTGCAAGAAAAGACAAAAATCTGTAATTTTCTGGCAGCAGGGACACCAGAAAATGTCTGTAAAACAGTAAAATACAGTAATAATCTTTACCATAATTAACATCTAAAATTAAAACCAATATAAAAAAATGAAAAAGAAAGCTTAAGTAATATGAAAACATTGCGTGACTATCAACAGCATTTTTTTTCGCATCCTTTGTGGGGATCGAACTGGCAACTCATGAGGCTGTTTCCTTAACTGCTAAACAATTTCTTAGCTGTTACCATCACCATTAGAAGTACTATAAATCGAAAACCATTTTGCATATTAACCCTAACAAAAGCCATTATATTTTATATTACAAAAGCCCAAGTTTAAATTAACTGTCAGAGTTGCGAAAAAGTTTTTTTATTTAAATACATTAATAAACTGTCGAAATAAAAGCATTTTATTTAATAAATGTAGGTTACTGTACTATTATATCATCTAAATTACAGAAAATGCTGCATTTTTTTCAAATAAGAATACTGTATTTTTACAGTTAAATTTGTTAAAAGCCTGATCTAAAGGCTGTTTAAAAACATCTATTTAATGTATTCCATTTATACAGATTTTTTTGTTAAATCCTGCAATGTTTTAATAAACAGTTTTAATAAACAGTTTATTCTTGTAATTTTTGTATAATTTACTGTAATTTTTAAATACAAGGATAAACTTGAATTTTTTACAGTATATTTATTTATTTATTAATTTAATAATCAGAACATTCACAATACTCACTGAAAATCAGCAGGGGGTGCATAGAAACAGCTTTTTATAGCTTGCGGTGCTCTCGCTCTCTCTCTCTCTCTCTCTCTCTCTCTCTCTCTCTTTCTCTCTCTCTCTCTCTCTCTCATTGACTGTCCTTTCACTTCCATGTCATTTCCCTTCTGTCTGTAGATTGCTACAATGGAGGGATGGAATTAGAGCAGAAAGTTCTATTTATGACCATGAAAAGCAAGCAGGCTAAGAACCCAAACTAAGTGATGTGTTCTGTCTGCCTGGCTATTGATCTCCTCCACTCCATATCAGTAATATCACACATAACAAACAGTGCTGTAACTTTAGCTCACATGACATGCATTCACTTAAGTCATCACTGTGTAACCTGAGTGATGCTCTCACGTTTTAAAAATATGACTAAATGCATCCAGAATAGTCAAAAAAGTTTATGAGTACCTTTAATGAGCAATAGAAGAATAACAGAATAGATAGCATTAAATGTTACAGAAAATTATTTACATATAAAAACCCCAATTTTTTCATTTGTTTATATTTAACAAATAGAATTGGGTTCTTCACTGAAAACACTGAAAATCTTTTCTTTGTCCTTTTGTCTGTTAAATAAAGCTTCAAGTGAATTAACAAATTACAGATTTCAGTCTTTAATGCATTTTTAGTAAGTGTCCCAATTTTTCTGTAAATGGGGTTTGTATAAACATGCAATAGACAAATTGCATAAGGCAACAATAATACAATAACAAGGCTTTTGTTTAATCCAAATATAACTTTTATTACTGATAATTATGGGATGGAAGAAGGCATTGATTGCATTTCAGGTGAACAGCCCAGAAGGCGGATTGAACACATCAAAAAAACACAAGAATAAAGAACGCCATTTTGATCTTTAATTGGAGTGATTTATAGTGTATGTGAAGGTATGAATCTTTAGAGAGGCAAAACAAAGAGGCGTAGCACAAAGAGGGTGAGAAATGTGTAGAGGAGCAAGACAGACCCCCTGACTTATCCATCAAAGGCCAGCAGGCGAGTCCGGAGTTTTAATATTTTTCAACAATGATTTATTTACCCACCATATTGCAATGCTCACAGGATGAATAGCAGCCACTCCACAAACAAATGATCTTCTACCCATGACAGAAATGGACTGTCAATCAGAGGGCAAACGGAGAGGCCTGGCTGCAGCAGAAAACACAGGATGTACAAGCTCAACCATAAATCAGTATCTGCAAATGGTTTGACATTTTGTCTGTGAGAACAGTAGTGCTGTCCACAATGCACAGCTTTTTACAGGGAAATAATGGTCTGTGTTTCTGCATGTAAGTGCAACAAATCAACGGGTGCTGGCTGCTGAGAGAGACCCAAATAAGCACAATAGATGAGACAAGGACACAATATGGCTCAAGGCCATTTCTGTTCCTTTCTGTGTGGTGTATCTGATCATCAAAACATTTTTCTGCCTTATTGTTTAGATTTTGGGGGCACACAAATGGCGATCAAAGTGAGAGGCGCTTCAGCCACTCTCCCTGTGAAACAAAAAAGAGATTAAATAAATCCATGCAATTACTGCTTTAGTTGTATTTGAGTGGTATCAGCATCAGCATGAAGCCTCATTCATCATCTAGCATTTAGTCATTCAGAACCAAAACAAACACAGGCAAAACAGCTAAGCACATTGTCAGCAAGGAGAACAAAGGAATATGAAACACTAGAGTCAAGACATCAAGACATCCTTGACAAGCCACAATGTGATGAATTCAAATAAATTTTGGTATAGACGCAAAGCTGCTGTAAAACCAGAGGGAGGAAAACAAGAGGAAGAACAACAAGACGAAGAATATATAAAATGTTTGTAGTCGTAGGGGCTTTGGTTGGAGGATAATGAGAAAAGAATCAGCAGGGAAACAAACAGAGGAGTGATAAGTTGAGTTGTGAAAGGGCTTAATGTCTCTAATGGCTGTCTGAGAGGCCCTCGGTACTCCATTTGGCTCTGTAGTTACTTAAGAAAGGGATTTAGGGAAATAGTGTCCTATGAATGTTAATGGCAGAATAATTACAAACGCCCCATTTCAGCTACTTAAACAATGGAAGTATTGAACATTCAACCCTTATTAAGATGCAAATAAACTCATCTAAAAATCCCACAAGAGACAGAACATGAGAAATAGACAGAATGGAGTGGTTTAAGTAAAAAAGTAGTAAGATAAGGAGAAAAAAATACAGAAGGAAGGATGAAGAGAGAAAAGAAAGGAAATCTTCCAGAGACTGATGATTCCTCTTATCTTTCTGAGTTACAAGCTGGGGATGTGAGTGGGATGAATGCAGCAGGTCATCCTAATGTCTCCCCAAAAACAAGGAGAAGTCCTCAGTGAGAACTCTGTGCTACTTAATTGAAATTCAACAATAATTAATACCCAGGGAGAGTTTCCATAAAGAATGTTGCCCCTTTCATTCAACCCATTTCACCAACAGCTATTAAAACAATGCATTTCCAGTGACGTGATTGTATTACTGTGAGTGTGTGGGAGCGTGTGTCTGTGTGTGAGAGATGTAGCTTGGAGGAAATATTATCTTGGCTTGATTACTATCTTCTTGTTAAAGAGGCATATTTTTCAAGGGAATATAAGCAGGTTATATGCTTAGCAAATATCCACAGGCAAAAATAATCAATGCAGTACAAATCCATGTGGTAATCTGGCATAAAGCAATCCATTTAGTAACCACCATGTGCTTCAGCAAACTTCATTTAACCGCAAAAGATTATGGGGTTAGTACAGGGATAGACTGTATTCATTCATTCATACGTTCATTCATTTATTTAATTTAATTTCATCTTAAATGAAATGGATCTGAAGAAACACTAGGCATGGGGTGGGGACACTCTCTGAATGTTATGGCTGGCCATTGCTTTGCATAATGCACATACACATACACACCCACTAGTAGCCAATCCACATCCTCTATGTTTGTGGAAGATAGGACAGTACTGTGCAAAGGTCTTAGGCACCCTAATTTTTTTAGGTACAACTGCTGTTATTGATGGGCTTTTTTCTGCATTATTGAGTCAGTACAAAAATATGTTATATTTCCAAATGTTACTTTTCTAAAAAAAATTTTAAAAGGTTAAACAGAAATGTTTGTATGCCTATAATGAAAGCAACACATTACATAACAAACCACTTTTCAGACACCAAAGGCTGCTGGGTTTTACATTCAACAAAAAGACGTAAGTGTGACAGTCAAAGTCTCCAGAAGAGCTGTGGCAGACTCTCCAAGATGCTCAGTAAAACTTAGAGGCTAATGATTGTACAGTACGATGCAGAAGTCTTAGGCACATGCAAAGATTTTCTGTAAATCAAAGATGCCTTTGAGAATAATGAAGATGTTTCTACATAAAAGAAAACACTATAAAGTGCAGGAAACTAAAGGAAGTCAATATATTGTGTGTATTTTTCTTAAATAGTGTTCACAGGTACAATGTGTGCAGTTTTATAAGGAAATTATCTGGTAAGTTTTACTGAGCATCTTGGAGAAAGCCTAAAACTTTGCACAGTACTGGGAAAAAAGAGAGATCTGGAAGAAACTAAGACAGACACACAAAGATCATGGGAAACCTCGCACAAACAGTAACCTGAGTTCAGCATTGACCCTGGAGCTGTGAGGTGGCAACACTACTCACTGCATTACCATGGTGCCCAGCACTTTAAAAATTAAAATATACCTAAATACTTTACATGTGCACTATATAACCAAAGGTTTGTGGACACCTGACCATCACACCCATGTGGGTCATCCCCAACTGTTGCCACAAAAATAGGAGCACACAAATGGCATAGGATGTCTTTGAATGCTGAAGCATTACAATTTCCCAGTACTGGAATTAAGTGACCTAGCCCAGACATGTTCCTGCATATTGTCCCTGTGCACAATGTAAGGTTCATGAACATATGGTTTGCTAAGGTTGGTGTGGAAGAAGTTGAGTATGCCTGGATGAACCTTGGCCTCAGCTCCACTAAACAGGTTTGAAAAGCCTTCCCATAAGACTAAATGTTAACATAGCCGCAGAGGGGAGACAAAATTTGTATATGGGATGTTCAAAAAGCACATATCGGTGTGATGGCCAGGTTTCCACAAACTTTTGGCCATATAGTGTATCTTGAGCTTAGTACATCTGTATTTTTTTTGTTTCTTTTTTTTCTGTTTTTGAATAGTCTGTTCTGGGTTCCAGGAAGTTGCAGTCACTCCAGTACAAATCAGATCTCGTTTTGTGCATTTCATCTGACTTAAGATGCTGCCAGTGTGAACTGAATGGCTTTTATTCTGCCAGCTCAGTCATTTATGCATGTTTTTTATTCACAGAGCCTGTAGCTCTCACTTATAAGTTAAGTGGTGCCAGATAGAATGTTACAGTAGATTAACAGTTGAGACCCAGGAGGTGATATCCAGTGTTCAGTAGAAAGTAGCAAAATATTGCCTGTTTAAAAATCTCTAGAAGTAACTAGATGACATCATGGATTAATTTGCATATGCACTGAATCATTGTGATAATTTACATTTCAAAAGATCTCACAAGAAGAAAGAAGATTTTCTGAAGGCACTTAAAATTGTTTTATCAGTATAGAGAATGATTGATTATAGTGTATTTCTTATAGAAATAAGAAAAAGTACACTCAAAAATGTGTTTCTGAGGAGACTGCAAAGACAGCAGAAATTTGAGACTTCTATCAATGAGAATCCTTGTTTTCTTCCTAAATATAAGATATTGGTTTTTTTTAACACTGAGAACATTCTTTATTTATTTATTTATTTATGTTACCAGCATCCTTAAATCATAAAAACTGAAATGATTTTAATAAAGAATACTGTTGAACTGTTATAGAATGATTTTATAGAAATAAGTTGACCTGACCAATTTACTGAAGGCATATTATATAAAGAAATTTTATTTAAAAGAAGGGAATTCATGTTTGTGCGTTTCACCCGACTTAAGATGCTGCCAGTGTGGACTGAAGGGCTTTTACTCTTCTCACTTCATTTTGTGCCTCCATTTTACTTGTGTGATTAGTAACCTTTTAAACTGTAGATTGTAGACTTTGTGTTTTTTGATGTGCTTGTGATGTCAATGAAAGAAGAATAGATGAATGAAGAGTTTGAAATTCTTTCTTTGCATATCCCACCTTTTTGTCAGAGCACACGGTCTGATGTCACATGATGTAGCGACCCTGGAACAGGGAGGGTTAAGGGCCTTGCTCAAGGGCCCAACAGTGGCAGCTTTGGTGGTGCTGGGCCTTGAACCCCTGACCTTCATATCAGTTACCCAGAGCCTTAATCTATTGAGCAACCATTGCACCCTTCCTTCCTTCCTTCCACACTGGCAGCATATTAGGTCGGGTGAAATGCACAAAATGAGTACTGATTTGTACTGGAGTGACTGTAACTTGTTGGAACCTTGATGTTGCACCTTTTGAATACTGTCAGTCTGACATTCTTGTTTACATCTTTTGTGAATAATGCTTGTATTTGTTTCTTCATTTGTATTGGATGTTTGGAGTTTTAGTTTGTCAGAGAGGTCTTTCGTCAGTTGGTGGTGGCAAAGTTAGCCTTTGATTTTGGTTATTTGTTTATGAAAATCCTGGAAGATCCTTGGTTACTGAAGATCTTGCTTGTGATTTTTTTTCTTTTCCTGTGTAATGCTTCCTCTCCTTGTACACAACCCTTGTGTTATGGCCCAAACCATGACTGGGTTATAATACATGAACAGTGTAAAACTTGCTCCTGATGTCATGTGAATGTTAGTCATACTAATTTAAAGCCAGATTAGAGAGAGTGTGTTTCAGCACTGCACTGTCTTTGACAGTTAAAACACTAAGCTACACCAGTAGTGATACTCTGGACCTTTAAAGATGTGATACAGGCTGATTAATCTATTGTTAGAATTGTCACTGATGATAAAACATATGCCACAGAGCCATCACTGAAAGTGTTCTGTTACCTGCCTGATCTCATGGATCAAATTTATTGATTGCTCAGTTTCACTAAAACATGTCATTTTTATGTGACTTACAAAGGCAAGTTTAGTAGATGTGGCAATTAGCCTGGCTGATTAAAGTGGCACTTTTCTGTCAGTGTCAGTATATTATGCATTCGTCAATAAAAACCAAAGGTGATGGATGGATGGTAGTGGAAAGGCAAGACTTGTGTATAAACAGTTTAAGACTTTATATTCAGTAGGAGAGCTATTTATCATTCTTTGGTGTTTCTTAAATATACAGTAACTGGAGCATATGTCTGGGCTCATTTCTAATTTGGTAAGATTTTAAGAAATACATTGTCATCACCCAGAAAAATAGTGCTTCACATACTTTCACATCTTACAAGGAGAAGTCCATAGTGTTATGCAGCTATTCAAATGAAACCATTTAGTCATTAGGAAAACTTTTTTTAGGAATAATGTTAAAATGTCGCAATATTTAATACTATTATAGAATCTTTTGACTACAACCTACATGTCTTGATAAATGATGATTTCTTGGTAAACTGGAGCAGCCTGTGACTTCGGGATGTTCCTGTAGAATATAATAAGCTGAAACTCTTTTTCTGTTAAATTCAGCATCACCTTGAATCATCCTCACAACACTACATTAGATCTTTCAGAAACACAGTAAACACACTTCATTCACATTATCGCTGGTTATAACAGCTCTGCATTACTGCTGGAGGGTCAGCCACCACAGAATACACACTGTTTATACTCATACTTATAATGAAAATGGCTTGCAGTCATTCACCACACTGTAAACACACTCTCTCCTCCATACTGCATTATATACCCACAGGATACCTTTAAATGGTAACTCGCCTATAAACCTTCAGAGGCAATGGTTCTAGTAAATGAAGGTTTAATGTCAGATTTTTACAGCAGCTTTATCTTACTGCGAGTTGATAAGACAGCTGTGCTTGCAGTGTGGGTGGGAGAGCTGCAGTCTTGTGTGGCTACTCAAGAATAACAGCAATTTTCATTTACAGCTGAAATTTCATATGCCAACTCAATCACTTATTGGCAAGTTATTTATTCACAGAGCCTGTAGCTTATATGTAAAGTGGTCACAGGTAGAATGCTGCCCTGATGCACTAGAGGAACAGTGTAGACCCAAGAGTTGTGAGTAAAAGTAACAGCAAGTCATGTGTTTAAAAGTAAAAAGATGGCATCATTGACCAATTTGCATATGCACAGAATTGCCATGATCATTTGCATATCAAAAGATCTTACAAGAAGAAGAAGATTTTCTGAAGGCACTTAAAATTGTTTTATCAGAATAGAGAGTGATTGATTATAGCGCATTTCTTATAGAGAGAAGAAAAAATGAAATGTTTTTTCAACACTAAGAACCTTATTTAAGTGTTACTAGAATCATTAAATCATAAAAACTAAAATGATGTTAATAAAAATACTGTACACAATTATTTTATAGAACTGTGTTAACCTGACCAATTTATTATGTCAGATTATATGAACTCCTCCATGAACCGCTACCTTTGAGTACCCGAATGATCCTAGGAGCTATGTTGTCCGGGGCTTAACACCCCTGGTAGGGTCTCTCAAGGCAAACAGGTCCTAGGTGATGGACCAGACTAAGAGCGGTTCAAAAGACCCCTTATGATAAAAGCAAAAACAAGGATGTTCACGCCGCCCGGATTGGCATCACTGGGGCCCCACTCTGGAGCCAGGCCTGGGGAAGGGGCTTGCAGTCGAATGCCTGGTGGCCTTGTCTCTGTCCACAGAACCCAGCTGGGCAAATCCCGAAGGAGCGACGTGGGCCCGCCTTCCCGTAGTCCCCCTTCCCCACCGGCAGGAAGGTTCAGAAGGGGCTGGTGCTATGCGACTTAGGTAGCAGTTGTGGGCGGGGACCCTGACAACCCAATCTCTGGAAAACAGCCGTGGATATGTCACCTCGCTGGGGGGGGGAGAGCCTGAGCTGGTGAGGGAGGTTGAGTGGTACCTCCACACACAGTCTGGGCTCTGGAACATAACTCCTTGAGAGAGGCTGGACCCTTTTATACTTTGGAGTTGCCCGTGGTGCAAGGCGGTGAGGTGGTGTAGGCTTGCTTGTAGCTTGCTTATAGCTACACAGCAGTGTAGAGAACCCGGCCTTCTTGGAGGCCCTGGGGGGTACTGGAAGGTGCTCCAACTGGGAACTCCATTGCCTGCCGGAGGACTTTAACGCTCATGTGTTCAGTGACAGTGTTACCTGGAGGGGCGCAATTGGGAGGAACGGCATCCCCGATCTGAACCCGAGTGGTGTTTTGCTATTGGACTTCTGTGATGTCACAGTTTGTCCATAACAAACACCATGTTCAAGCATAAGGGTGTCCATCAGTGCATGTGGCACCAGGACACTCTAGGCAGGAGGTCAATGATCGATTATGTAGTCATGTCATCTGACCTTCAGCCATATGTCCGTAAGGTCTCCAGTGCCTGTTGTGCAATCCCTGAACCCAGTGGTGGACACTGGAAGTAAGGGATGCCATCAAGCTGAAGAAGGAGTCCTATCTGGTCTGGTTAGCTCATAAAACTCCTGAGGTACTGACATAGGAAGAAATTCTGTCAAACTATCCAGCGACTCAGAAGAGGGAAGCAGTGCTCTACCAACACTGTTTACAGTGGAGGTGGGGAGCTGTTGACCTCGACTGGGAATATTGTTGGACAGTGGAAGGAATACTTTGAGGATCTCCTCAATCCCACTGTCACGGCTTCTGCAGAGAAGGCAGAGGCTGGGGACCCAGAGGTTGATTCATCCATTACCCACGCTGAAGTCACTGAGGTAGTTCGGAAGCTCCTCAGTGGCAAGGATGAGATCCACCCTGAATACCCCAAGTCTCTGGATGTTGTAGGGCTGTAGGGGACAGTACATCTGGACTGGCAGACAGGGATGGTGGTCCCGCTCTTTAAGAAGGGGGACCAGAGGAGGTGTTTCAACTATCAGGGGATCACACCCCTCAGCCTCTCTGGAAAAGTCTATGCCTGGGTACTGAAGAGGAGAATTCAGCCAATAGTTTCAGGAGGAACAATGTGGGTTTTGGCCTGCCCGTGGAACACTGGACCAGCTCTATACGCTCCACAGGGTACTTGAGGGTTCATGGGAGTTTGCCCAACCAGTCCACATGTGCTTTGTGGACTTGTAGAAGGCATTTGACCATGTCTGAAAGGGATGTTCAGGTGCTAACCCGGATTGTATCCAAAAAACATAAAACCACGGCTGCCCAAATCACGGCA
>JAOVVH010000043.1:20309389-20331087 GCA_028566435.1 Scorpiodoras heckelii
ACAATGCTTCTTGGCAATAAATCTTATACTGTTGGAAAGCATGTTAATTTCCCTTTTAAATGGTGCCACATTTGTAAAGGAACATGCATTTGTGGGATGAGCAGCAGAGCTGAGTATGTAGGTTACGCCCATGAAAAATTAGCCAGATCCTTTCTGCCAATGTCAAACAGCTTATTCTACCATTGACTTGTTTGGTGTTTGGTGGACTGGATGATTGAATTTTAAAGAAACAAGACATATTGGCAATTTAACAATTTATTCATTTAACAAACAGGAGACTCAGTAGCATGTGGAAGAACCATACACAGCCACAACAGCCTGGCACCTCCTCCTCACACTGCTGTGGGACGGCATCCCATTCTTCAACCAGCATTTGTTGCAGCTCAGAAGCTCAAAACAAGTGTCAACAGCAACAGCAAAATAATCTGTTTGGCAATGGCAGAGAAGATTTGGCAAAACAGCTCTAGAAGCTTCCATATATGTCTGTCGCTTTATATATGCACTGACGGATGCAACCAATGACATGCTAGGTGGCATTGCTATGTATTTTGCATACATATATTAATTTAATTTAATTAATTTATTTTATCCCTCTCCTTAACTTCATCAGCTAGCAAACTAAAATATTTTTCAAATATTATTACACCATTGGGCTATTTTTAAATGTATGTTGGTCTCCTTATTCCTGCCTGGCTGCAGTTTCTTCTGGTCTGTTTTGGAAAAGTACCTGGGAGCCTCTAAGGAATTTCATTGATAAAGACTCAATTCGGAAGTCTGTTCCATCCAGTCAACTCCTTTCCACTTAGAGAGATAGAGTCCAATTGACAGTTGGACAGAATCTTATCTGGAACAAGAGCAGAAGGGAATCTAGTCTAATGTCTTCCAAGAATCTGCTTTGCCCACAAAAAAAGAAAAAAAAAATTGGCATCTGCACCTGAGCTCACTCCACTAGAGAAGGCATGTGTTTGATGCCAACTTTACTCTTTCCAAAATTTAATTGGATTAATTGGAAATCCCCTCAAAATCGAGAATGTAGTATTACCAGGGATCCCCTGTAGGGAGAGTGGAGAGGGAGTAAATGGAAACACTTCTTGGGACTTAGCCAAAATTAGGAAGCAGCCTTTGTTTCTCTAGTTAGTGTGATAAATGTTCTTGGCCCACACAGAAATTCACATTCTTAAGAGCACATGTGGCCCAAAACAAATGTTGGATATAATCTGATGGCATATTTGCTCCAAATTATTTGCTTCATTTATCTTATTTATTATTTTTGAAACTGGAATTGTAGGTCATTTGTTGAAGCAACTGAGAATGAATCATTCATTAAACGCTTCCTAAATGAGAGACTGCAACATGAATGTTGGCTTCACTTCCCAAAATTAGCTTTATTTCTTTTGGTTATTGTTTCATTAATCTTGACAGCTGCACCAAGATGTCAACTTGAACAATAAAGTTTGAGCGAATTTTCTGTAATAATTAAACGCTGTTTATACTCTGTTTGGACAATCCCAAACAATACATGGCATTGTCAAGGAAGCACTTGATATTTAAACAACTTTGCACGGCTTTTTACATTTTTATTACAATCAGGGTCCATATTTTGCTCGCCCTGCTTGCGCAAACAGAAATCACCTCTGTCAAAATGGCTGCCCTTGTGCTGTGTAAACAAAAGCGAGCAATCATGGCCAAATTGTCTGTGCGCCGAAGACTTTTTTTTTCCGCCATGCTGCTTAGTAATCAGATAATTCACTGAAACATGCTACAGCACTATGCTAACCTGCTAACCTTCCCACAGGGCTCAGCAAGAATAGTGGTGATTCTCTCCTTACATTTTTTTTTCCAGACTAGATTAGGGATGTGTGCAGAATGTTGAAGTGACTTAAGACCCACTGTGAAAGCAAGAAGATTGAATTACGGTTAGTGAACCAGGTGGAGAGAAAACAGAAGGAGAGGTAATGAGAGAAAATAAACGGCATTATTGGTCCACCTGCTAGGACAGAAGATGAGAGTGTGGATGGCAGGAGGAAAGAATGGAAGGTGGACGGGGGTAGAATATCCAATTGCTCTTTTTTTTGTTCACAATCAGTAGGGCATGAGGCGAAAGGACATCTTTGACTAATTAAAACAGAAGTCATAGAACATGTATTATTAGCAATGCTTTTCTTCTGAACTGCTGTCAGATGAAATCAGCATATTTCTGGAATGAGTCCCAAACTGATTAGTGTCACATTAGCATTTTATTTTTTTTAAAAATTGCCAGTGTATCAACTTGTACTACATTTTGTTTCAGCAAAATCGGTGCCTAAGGGGTTACTCCGAGTAGAGCTTAGTTTTAGGAGTACATTTTTACAAATCATTATCATTTAAACCATAATCTGAGGTTTGAACATCTGCTCTTTCCCCTTGCTCCATAGCACAGAGTCTCTGCATACCGATGAGCTGGCTGCTAGTTTGGAGAACATGTAGAGCGGCGTCTGTGCGGGATTATCCATTTAAAGCACGCCTCTTGGACTTGATTTCAATCAGTTTGCGAAGTTAATCAGAAAGAGGCAGGATCACCATGCATGAGCATGCCTCAGGTGCCTCTGTGTGCCCCGTGCCTGCATTAGCTTAATCTCATTCATCAATCCACTAGCCAAAGAGCCTCCCTCCAGCCAGGACAGACAGAATGAGAGAGAAAAGAGAGCTGAACGGATGCTGTGTGCAGGCCTAATGGAAAGATTGTGTAAGGTAATGCTAGACTCTGCATTATCTGTACAGATATTGCCCCATGATCCGTGATGATAAACCGTCTCCAATTTGACTTGCCAAGATGGTTACAAAAAGGAAAAAAAAAAAAAAAAAAAAACAGAAAGGGGGGAGGCATGAATCAGCCCTAGAATTATGGGTCAGGACAAAAAGGATGCTTGGCAGGAAGTAGAGCGGGGGGATATAATTGCTAGTGCACCATTTCTGAAAAGGCTATTGAAAATGCCATTCTGTACTATGCTGATTGGCTTCCCCCCTGCAATGCACTCTCTCTGGTTGGCCGTATTCTAAAAGCATTGAGCATGGATGGCTTTTTAGCAGATGCTGTGAATAGTTTGCATGGCAAAATAACAAGGTAATTAGGGTGTTTGCAAGTGTGGAAGCTAACTGCACTGGGAAACAGAGCACAGTGGCAGCTAGTGCTACAGCCACACTTGCATAGCGTTTGTCCAGGCCTTACAGTCCTTAATTGGCAAAGAAAGGAAATGGATGGGGATGGATATCAAGCTTTATTTTGTTTATGATTACAGCAGAGCATTTTAATGATGCCTCCATTTGTGTAACAGGCATGGAGCTTTGTTCTGACCACTTGGGAAAAGGGTTTGTTCTGTATGGTGATGTTAGGACAGACAGACACTATGTACACTGAAGTACCAGAAAATCTGGTATACCAGTTAATGCTTGGTAGATCCCCCATGGGATCTTGGAGGGAACATTGCACAGTCCTCACACTGGTGACTGTGGTCACGCCTATCGCGTGAAACGATTCCTGCTGGCCGGCGCTAGTCACGTTTACGTTCTAGTCTTTTTACGGCCACACCGCTGTCCGAAGTTTGAGGTTTTCCCGAATTCTTGTAGTCACGGTACACCCTTGAAATGCTCATACGTGAAAATTCAAACTTTGCTTCTACCTCCGAAATGCTATGACCCATCTCACGAGCTCCGACTATTAAACTGCATTGAAAATCGTCATAACTTGAAATCCTCATGGTGGAAACAGCTCTAGAAGCTTCCATAGACGTCTATCGCTTTATATACGCACTGGCGGACACAACCAATGACACGTATACGTGCTGGTGCTATGTATTCTGCATAGGCTCCAGTACCGGTTTTTCTGGTACTTCAGTATATGCATTATTTTAGAGCCTGATCCCCATTAGGCTATTGGTGACCTTGTAAAGTTCTGACTACCTAGCTGTCATTGGTTTTATTAAGGCCATTACATCAAGTATAGGCACAGTTCTTAGATTACGCAGGATAATCAATAACTCAAGCAGCTCATATTTTAAGACCCAGGACACACTTTTATGATTTGCCACTTGATACCTTATAATAACTTAATTAGCAATAATGCTTTGGATGCTTGTTGCAAATATAGTTACCGGCAAAGATTTCAGACCCATAATTGTTCATTAAGATGTTGTCTGTTCTGGGCATCATGTTAAGAGCCATATCCAGGTTCTTAGTGGTCGGATTGTGTCTTTTACACTGGATCAGGTTCTGCTGAACACAGTGTCTCTACATCTCCTCTCGCCCCTCATCAAGTCATCAAGACATCTCTGTCTCGATGCCAACTCGTCTGCCAGCTATCGGAAAGCATGCTCTCTTCCTCAAGTGCGCACTCAGGGAGAACCTATTCACCTGCCTCTGCTGCTGATAGAGCAGATGTATTATTTACAATGCATTAGATGTTAGAACATTATGTTTTAATGGTCTCTAGGAGAGACAGAGAGCTACAGCAACAAGAGCTACAGCTACAGTTTGGTCAGCACGTGCGTTCTGCATGGTTTGGACAAGGTCCATCCGTTCTTCTCTGTATGAAGACTTTCAGCTGAGGACTGTGACAAAGCACTCCTGCTTTTCAGGAATTTTTTTAAGGCTGTTCTAATATATTTTTTTGTCCTTCTTCCCACTCCTATATATAGTGTTACAGTTCCGATTGTGGTTCAGAGTCATGGTAGGTTCAGCTATGTACTTGATAATGGCAGTCCATCATTCTTGGTTTCCCTCAGTCCGTAATGATCTTGGCGACTGCTCATGTAGCTCAATGTCTGAAAAGAAACAGATGTCAAATGCTGGGTAATGTGGAGATTGGATAGCTCATAACAAATTACCACGGATTATGACACAGTCGCTTTTTGGAAAGCCTCTGGATCAATGCTTCCTTGTAATGCTAGCCTCGGCTAATGCCCCGCATTATTTTCACATTGTATCACGGCTCCTGCACTTTATATAAACAACAGGAGCGCTGCAAACACATACGTGCACTTCCACATTTCCTTATCCCTTAGAAATACCTTTTCTTCCATGAAAGGAAAATGTGTGAAACAGAAGGAAAAGAAATTAAAGCAGCCTCTTTCAATCAGGCACAGGAGTTGTGATTAGGCTTGTCATATCTGAAGGCAAGGGGGGGAACGTAGCCTGGTACTCATTAGGCCGCTGTTTTGATTCGGATTGAGACCGGGGTTCGGTTCTATTGTCACTCCAGATCATATGACCTCCGTAAACACGTCTAATCAGTGCACGGCACAGCAGCTAAACATGACATGGCATCCGCTTTGTGCAGGAATGTAACCAGAGCCCTACGCTAACATTCCCTACTGATGCCGTGTGCCGGGTTGGGTCATGTCCCTATAACGACTGTTATATGTCAGTCCTCACTGCCAATTTCTTATCCTTCAACCTAAACCTTTATAAAATTCCGCTTTCAGGCAGGCTGTTGTTTTCTTATTTCACCTTCGTGTCAGTAATCTGAGGACCACCCAGTCAGGGGCAAAACTGGTTTTACTCCACGTACAATCCTAGACAGGCTTGTTCACACACACACTACTCTCACTTTTATGCAATTTGTGCAGCACATCAAATCTTGTTCAAGTGTTTCAAAACTTGTGGATTATATGAGTCTTTGTCTATACAATCAATCCAGACGCAGCTTTATATGTATACATGTTTATTTTCTTTTTTTATATTATGCAATTTTTAAGCAACACCATATGATATGGAGTGCTCTTATACTAAATACTATGAATAGTAAGTGATGCGTTGCACGCCTATCACGTGAAAAGATGCTTGTCACGGTACACCATTGAAATGCTCACATGTCAAAATCCAAACTTTGCTTCTACCTCAGAAACGCTATGACCGTCTCACGAGCTCCAACTATTAAACCACTTTGAAAATCGCAAAATCATGATAACTTGCCATTCTAACGGCAGAAACAGCTCTAGAAGCTTCCATAGATGTCTATGAGTTTATATACGCACTGACGGATGCAGCCAATGCCATGCACAGGTGCTGTTACTATGTATTATGGTACTATGTACCAGTTTTTCTGACACTTCATTGTAGACTGTTGCTAAGCAACACATAAACGTTTTCCTCCACACCAGCTTGCTACTCCGTGCAAGTCTAGACATTACTGCAGAAATAATTTATAATAAATTTACTAAATAATATTTTTATACGAGACTCAAATTATTTCTGGAAATATGTTCATCTTCCTAGTGCTAAGTTTGTTACAAACTAAAATAGATAACAAGCCAAATTAACGGTTAATACTGTAGAACAGATATGTAAAGCAGAGTGATGCATGTATAGTTAAAAGTCTGAGTGCTGTTATAATGCTATTATCAGCACTCATGGAATGCCAACTGTCCAATCAAATCATCTGGTCCGAATTAACTGTTGCATAAGTAATAAGTAATAAATAATATTAAAAGTTAATAATAGCTATTTACATGGTATTAGTATTTGTATGAACTCTAAATGCATAAGCCTTCTTTTATCATATTCGTACAAATTTGTCACGACATGACACATTGATGAGAGCTCAGCTAAAACTTTTTTCCCATTCCATATAAAAGCATTAAGGTTGAAGCTATGGCCGAAAATTCAGCTTCTGCCAGGTCGAGAATAATTTATTTTCCACAAACTTTTAGCCTCCATTAATAAAAGTGCTCAGTGGAAAGTGAATGGAAGTTTAAGGCAGACCTGATGATGCATTTCACATTAAAAAAAGGTTGTTTTTTTTTTCTTGGATAATGTGTAGTTCAGCAATCTGCCGAGTCATCCTGCAATAAGACTTACATCTGTACAGGGGTCATGAGGAGGAGAAAAGACAGAATGGGGAGAGACAGCAGGTTTCCAATAGATTAAGGGGTGTAAAAGTGATGATTTTGGAGCCAGTCATTCAGGTGATAAGTGAGGAGTGTGTGTGTGTGTGTGTGTGTGTGTGTGTGTGTGTGTGTGTGTGTGTGTGGTTGGATGTGTAGACATTTTGTGAGGAAACGAGAAACAGTTTGTTGAGAAGTAGGGGGGAGAGAGAGAGAGAGAGAGAGAGAGAGAGAGAGAGAGAGAGAGAGAGAGAGAGAGAAGAGAAAAGAGAAGGATGAAGGAGATGGAGGAGAAAGAGTTCTGTCATTATGTGGAAATGAGTTACATTTCCCTCCCACTGCATAAATAATACACCTGCCCAAGCCTGGTAGTGTGGACATCTTTATTAATGCACTTTAAGTACAGGACTTAAGGGATGCTGCTCTTCTGGATACTCCTGGAGAGATACACTTGTAGACAAGGGTCATTCTTAGACTCTGGTCATGCAGATCATGATATTTCCAACCTAGTCTCAGCATTCTGGCACAAGCAACTTTCACTCAATCCAGTTCAATTCAATTCATTTCTAAAGTCCTTTAAACAATGGACATTGTCTGAAAGCAGCTTTATAAAGTCATAAAATCCAGACATCCATCCATTCATTATCTTCCGCTTTATCCTGCTAGTCGGGGTCACGGGGGGCTGGAGCCAATCCCAGCGTTATTGGGTGAAGGCGGGGTACATCGTGGACAGGCAGCCAGTCCATCGCATGGCCAACACACTCACACACATGTTCAAACCTACGGGCAATTTAGAGTGATTGATCAACCTAACATGCATGTCTTTGGACTGTGGGAGAAAACCGGAGTTCCCGGAGAAAACCCACGCAAGCACGGGGAGAGCATGCAAACTCCACACAGAACGTCCCGGACCGGGAATCGAACCCGGATCGTCTTTCTGTGAGGCGACAGTGGTAACCACTACACCGCCGTGCCGCCCGAAAAATCCAGACATACCTTTTAAAATTATATAAATATATCCCTAATGAGCAAGCCATGCAATGGTGGCAAGGAAAAACTCCCTGAGATGTTATTATTATTATTGACCTCTACCTCTGTGCTATTTGTTTCCTAATATTATTCATTTCATTCATTCACCGCTTATTCCTGTCCCCAGGGTCACGGGAGAGCTGGTACATAGCCTATGCCGGCTATCCCGACACAGGGCGCAAGGCAGGATCAACCCTAGACAGGGTGCCAATCCATCATAGGGCACACACTCACACGCATACACACACTTACACACTAGGGGCACTTTAGAGACACCAATTAACCTAATATGCATGTCTTTGGACTGTGGGAGGAAACCAGAGTACCCAGAGGAAACCCACGCAGACACGGGGAGGACATGCAGACTCCACACAGGAAGGACCCAGACCGCTCCACCCGGTGACTGAACCCGGGACCTTCTTGCTGTGAGGCGACAGCGCTACCCACTGCGCCACTGTGCAGCCCATATTTATTTATTTATTTATTTGTTTGTTTTAGTGCTGCCAATTTTATCAAAAGATTTAATCGCGATTAAAAAAATTTACGCACCTAAAAAAATTAGCGCAGATTAAAAATTAATTAAACTACTCAAACTAACGCAGCCGCAGTGAAGACGTAATTGACCGTTACGTTACTCGTTTTAGGCCGCATTCCAGTCGCAAGTGTCCCTAATCTGTATCCCTGCTCCCTACACAGTGAACATGGTACAGAATCCTAAGCGCACTCCATAGCGAACTCGGTCACTAAAACGGCTCTATTTGAAACAAGCCCTGTGATACAGTATGCTTCAACCCTATTGTGATGCAGTTTCATTTGACGGGATTTGACAAAATGCAATTCAATGCAGTACAATACAGTGCAAAAGAATATAAAGCCATGCCATTTAATATGGTGTGAGGGTATACCTCAAACCCATGCAAGACATGGCCAAGAGATTTGACAAGAATTGGTCACTGACAGCAGTGCAGATGATAGAGCCGACTTGAGGGAGGAAGAATCAATCTAAATATAAAATTATTGGTCACATTTCTACATAATGAAGAAGCAATGCATACCTTGTTCATCCCAACATTTGGGCTTTTAATAAAGGCTAAAACAGATTAGAATAAATTCAGTCAGACTCAATGCAAACCTGTCAAAGATTAGAAGCTATTTTGAAAGAAAAGAAAAGAAAAGAAAAGTGTAACTATAGCTAGATGACTTGGTTAGACACTGAGTCAGAAATTGTTCATTTCTGTTTTAGGCTTTGACATTGACTTTAGAAATGATTGAATTAAAATAAAACATTTCTTGCATTTCTTTATCATATTCCACTTCCTCTTGCGGTTAAGGGAATGCTGTGCACATGTGTGCTGCCTGTCCTCTCTGGATTTTCCTTTCCTTTTTTGTGACTGTTCTTCTTTCTGTGGGATGACTGGACATCTATCCATTCACTTCTGGAACTGAAACTGGAGTGGTTCCTTCCATCCGACACTGCCTGTGGATATTTTTTTGCCTGCTATCGGGGGTCTTCCCTACTACCGGCTGTTTTTTGCTGTGGCTGTGAGCCTTCTTCACACTTCGATGACCGCCAGCTGCAACTGTGGTCAACAGTCCATGGTCACTGTTGTCTGATTCTCCACTTCATGATGCACCATACATTTTCAGTAGGAGACAAATCTGTACTGCACTCAGGCCAGCCATGCCACAATGTTGTAAATGAATGAGGCCTGGCATTGTCCTGCTGAAATAGACATGGAGTGTCTGGGAAAAGATGTCATCTTGATGGCAAAATATGTTTCTCCAAAATACCAATATAAGCTTCCACATCAATTGTATCTTCACATTTAAGCAGATCACCCATGCCGTGGGCACTGATGCACAGCCATGCCATCATAGATGCTGTTTTTTGCACTTTTCATTGGAAACAGTCTGGATGGTCTTTTTCATCATTGGCACACAAAATCCAATGTCCATTTCTTCCAAAAACAAGCTGAAACCTGGACTCATCTGACCATAGAACGTTTCCACTATCTTTCAGTCCGTCTCAGATGACTTTGGGCCCAGAGAACTTGCCAGTGTTTCTGTTCAAAATTAATATATGACCTCCTCTTTGCATAACACAATTTCAGGTTGCATTTCTTAAGGCTGTTTTAAGTGACAATGATTTTCCAAAGTACTCTTGAGCCCATGTGGCTATGTCCATCACGGTATCGTGACAGTATCTCAAGCAATATCACCTGAGGGCTTGATGCTCACACACATTCAGCAGCGGTTCCCACTTTTGGCCTTTACACACCAAGATTTCCTCTGACCTCCTCAATCTTCATGATATTATGAAATGTATATTAGGAACTTTTCTCATGAAGTTTGGCACAAATTGGTGAACCATGACCAATTCTTGGTTGCAAAGACTAAGCCATTGGTGGATGCTCCTTTTATACTCAATCTTGATGACCTCACCTGTTACCAGTTAAACTACTAATTGTGGAACATTCCAGCATTACTTGTATAACCTTGTTCAGACTTATTTTGCCTCTGTCCTAACTTTTTTTTTTAATATGTTGCAGGCATAAATTTCTAAATTTGTTCATATTTAACAAATTGAATTATTGAAAACACTAAAAATATTTTCTTTGTCCTTTTGTCTATTAAATAAAGCTTCAAGTGAAATAACAAATTACAGATTTCAGTTTCTATTGCATTTTAATGAACTAGCTATTGGATCTGGCTAGCATGAACTAACATATATTAGCATTATTCTAGCTAACTATGTATCTGTAGGCTAGTTACCAGCCTGTTTATGTGAGCAGATATTTTTATACCTATTCCAGTTAAGTAAGGATATGTGATAACTCTTCTTGTTGTGTCAGTAGGTGTCCCTTCCAACTTTCAGGGCAAACCTATGCATAAATATTTCCTTCTGTTATTGATGTTTAAATAATTTGGAATTATACACTTTATTTACATATGGCTGTTCTGGCAACTTGCCCATTATGCATATATGGAATATAATGCAAAAATAATTAATAAAATAAAACATATCTTGTACACTTTTCTACTAAAACAAAAGCTTTGCCATATTAAGAGCCTGTAAGGACGGATTTCATTATCAATGCAGAACATTTCCATCTCTGACACTAGTGTCATATAAAGGCCTTGGAATTCCTTCAGGCACTTTTTAGCTGTGTATAAGTGAAATGGGATTATATTATACTCATGCTCTGCTGCTATATTTGATCATAGCACACTCGAAAAGACATAATATGGACATCTTATTAATGTTAGGATTAGCCCCAAGGAACTAGTCCATCTAATCTCTTTAAATGCTTTCACTATACTTTAGAATATAGATATATAAGGAGCAATAGATTAGATGTAAACAAAAAAAATTATTCCAAATGCATTTGTTTTAGGGCTTTGGTAAATATAACGACATTGTTTGCAGAAGAAGTGAAATTACATAATTTATAGATTTCATCTGAAACCATCTAATAGTCGAAAGGCATTCAAGAACACATATCTTAGCTCCGTGAAGAGATAAAGACCCACTATTTTTAGTTTTGTATTTTTTCCCCCTGTATTTTTAGTTTTTACATAAAAAATAACATACAAGCAGCAATTGCATGGTATCCCTCAGCAGTTGAGAATTAAGGGCTTCACTCAAGGGCAGTAGATTTGGGGTTTGAACTCATTTTTGTCGATGAATCTACCCTCATGTCACACTGACAGTGGATTTGATAGGTAATGCCAGAGTTATCAGACTGTCACTGGAGGTGCGGAAGGGAGCTAGGCCTGGGTTAGGCCCCAGAGAGCCATTGCTCCAGTTTTGGTCCCAGTGAGCTATTGCTCTAGTCCACTGAGTCATGGCCAAGTGAGGGAGTCTGCAGCTGTTGTCCCTAGTGTTGACCACTCCTTATCCCACTGTCTTCCCTGGACCATGACAGGATGGATACACTCTGCTGCACCTGGTTGCTCAGCCCTTTCCTACCCAAACAACACACACACACACACACACACACACACACACACACACACACACATGCACGCACACACACACACACACACACACAGATTCACAAGCACACCAGGGAAGTGCAAGGTTCCTCAGAGACCAAGATAGAAAGCAACTGATGCCTGCAATTACAACACACACACACACGCACACACACACTCATTCTCACATTTGAAACCAAGCCCCAAAATTCTCAGCACCTCCAGGATATGGCCAACACACAATTTCCACATAGGAACACACATACTGTATATAACAATGATTGTGTTTGGAGTTTTTCAAAAACCTAACCTCAGGAGTAACAAATGGTGGAAATCAATAGAAAACCAAACGAGAGAGAAAATGTTTCCAGATTACACCAACCTTCATGGGTATAAGGTTACTAAATATGCAGTACCATTAAGCATATACCTTTATACCGTGTATCTTTTCCTAGATACAGTACTCTGCAAAAGTCTTAGGCACCCTGTTTTTAAGGTACAACTTTTGTTATTGATTTTTTTTTTTTTTAGTTCAGTCAGTACAAAAAGATTTCCAAATGTTACTTTTCCAACAAAGAAAATGAAATGTTACACAAAAGTGTTTGTATGTCAGTAACAAAAGCAACAGATTACAAAGCAGACCACTTTTCAGATAAAAAACATAATGAAGCCTGCTTGGTTTTGCGTGCAAAAAAGAAGTGTGACAGTCAAAGTCTCCAGAAGAGCTGTGGCAGATTCTCCAAGAAGCTCATTAAAACCTGGAAGCTAATTTCCTTATAAAACTACACACATTATACCTGGGAACATTATTTAAGAAAATGGCACACCAAGATATTGACTTCCTTTAGTTTTTTATTGTATACTTCATGTTATAATGTTTTCTTTTATGTAGAAACATCATTCTTCATTATTTTCAAAGACATCTTTGCTTAACTGCAAGTCTTTGCATGTGCCTAAGACTTCTGCATCATACTGTACAGTAATTAGTTGGCAAGTTTTAATAACAAAATAACAAATAACAGTTTAATAACAATTACGAGGTTGTTAGTATAGGGTGCCTAAGACTTTTGCACAGTAATGTACATATAAAAGTGATAAGGGTATTACTGCAGCAACAAATTAGGGTACAATTTAGTAAAAATTTTCTGATATCTATATGAAGACATATGAAGATGTACTTATATAATCTTTGCAAGGGATAATATTGCAAGTATTTAAAAAGATTAGTGCCACTCTTCAATTCAGTTTTGTAGAAGCAACAGATTCATGAACAAGTAATAGTCTGCAATTCTTAGTCTGAACCCCCTCTCAGCCATCCTCGCAGCATTTAAAAGCCTCAATAAATCAAATGATTTTATAAGCCACCGGCCAAATTAAATTTAATTACACCATATAACAAAAGGCCAGTTTTGGGAGCTCTTTTGATCCTTTGTTGTCTGTTGGATTTGCATTTGCTTTGTATGTGTGTAACTCAAATACAGTCTTCTCAAAAATAAAGATAGAAATCAGACAGAAATAGACAATTTCACTCTTCATTCATTCATTCATTCATTCATTCCTTCATTCATTCATTCATTATCTTCCGCTTTATCCCGCTAGTCGGGGTCACGGGGGGGCTGGAGCCAATCCCAGCATCATCGGGCAAAGGCAGGGTCCACCATGGACAGGTCGCCAGTCCATCGCATGGCCAACACACACTCATGCACACATTCACACCTACGGGCAGTGATAAGCACTGGCTATGATAAATTGCTCTTAATTATGAATCAGTGTGTGCATATGTTCATCAAAAAATTTAGTGCAATTTTTTGCATGTAGATTAAAATGTTATGAATTCATTGGAAATATCCTTTTATCAATGGCAGTGGAAGAAGGATGTTGCCTGCACAAAGTGGCCGACACTCCAACCGAATTGAACACCTTTGAAATGAACTAGAACAGCAGCCCAGGACTCCTCGCCTAACATCAGTGCCTGACCTCACTAAGGCTCTTATGGCTGAATGGACAAATCACCAAAGGCAAGTTTCTAAATCTAACAGAAATTCTTCCCAGAAGAGTAAAATTTATTATAACAGCAAAGTGGTAACAAATCTGGGATGTTCAAAAAAGGACATATGGGTGTGACTGTCAGGTGTCCACATTTTTTTTGGCCGTATAGAAAATATGATGAGTGTATGATTTTTGTAAGATGGAAATATTTGACCTTTGCTATTGTATACATTTGGTTTTAACAATGATTGTCACTTTTTGATAGCAAACAATAAATGGCTTTTTGGCTCTGGACATATCTGATTACTCCTGATTTGTGCTTTTTGAACATCCCATTCCAGATTTAATCCCATTTAGCCCCACATTTTTATAACCTCCGATCTTCAGTTACAAGATGATATAGGCAACAGGACCCCTGCACTGTGTACTCCCAACAGCTCCTGGGTTTCAGCACCAGTGTAACAATCTCAATATTTAGCACCACCTGCACAAAGAACAAAACAGACCTAGGGTAAATATGCTCATGCCTTTGGCATAGTAGAAATATGGTAATTGAAACTTTTCAAAAGAAATCACTTTTTGTCTTTCCAGCTTGTGCAACACTGTATATTCAGCATTTACTTTACTCTGCACCCACCCACATGTTCAGCTAATTCTTCAGGGCAAGGAAGAGAACAGAAAACAGACATAGAGATCACATAAATATATGTGGACAAAGGACCATGTTAGTACTTATCCCTCTAACTCATCCTCAAAAACGCATTTCCCTGTGCAGACCAACACTAAGCTATGGCCCACCTGCTAAAAAGGATAAAACAGCATTACCAATCATAAGAAAATTTTGGTCAAGTTATATCTGAATAAATAAGGCAGCTTACTTCTATGTTGCAAACCTGCATTTCTGTCGATAGGACAGTAAAGTAAGAGGTGGAGTAAAGAAAAGTAAAGTAAAAAAGAAAGAAAGTAAGAAAAATAACTTTTAGTTGGGAAAGTGAATGCAGTGTACAATTTAAAACTCATGAAATTATTTTATTAAATGAATTTTTCAGTGTCCACATATGAAGAGATAATCTACAGAAATGGCCAAAACTATTAGCACCCTTGCACTTCTTTCAGAAAATGTTCCACTTCTCCCAGAAAATTTTTACAATTACAAATGTTTATTTCTGTTACAACAACACTAAAAAGCAGAGGAAAAAGTCTAATCTGATATAATTCCACAAAGAACTCCAGAAATGGACTGGACAAAATTATTGGTAACCTCAACTTAATATTTAGTAGCAAAATTAATTGGAAACAGTAACTCTCTACTGGAATTTTGGACCACATTTCTTTTGCCAACTGCTCCAGGTCTCTCAGATTTGAAGGGTACCTTCTCCCAGCTGCTGTTTTGAGGTCTCTTCACAGGTGTTCTATAGTCTTTGCTCTCCAATTCAAAACTCTCCAGAGCTTTGTCTTAAACCATTTCTGGGGGCTTTTTGTAGTATGCTTTGGATCATTGTCCTGCTGGAAGATCCATGTCTTCTGACAGAGACTCAGCTTTCTGACTCTGGGCCCTACATTGCACTTCAAAATTCTTTGGTAGTCTTCAGATTTCATGATGCCATGCCCACAGTCCAGGTATCCAGTGCCAGAAGCAGCAAAACAACCCCAAAATATCTTTGAACCTCCACCATGTTTGAATGTTCGGCCCACGTTCTCATTTCATTTTCTGTAACTGGTTTGATAATCTTTACCAAAAAGCTCTATTTTGGTTTCATCGGTCCACAGAAGGATTGTAGCTTCCTCAGGTAGGTTCTAGCAAACTCCAGTTTAGTGTCAACTGTATCAACAGTGGGGTTCTCCTGGGTCTCCTACCATAGCATTCCATTTCATTCAGATGGCAATGGATACTGTGTGTTTACTCTGTTTTACATTTACATTTATGGCATATGGCAGATGCCCTTATCCAGAGCGACTTACATTTATCTGATTTAAACAACTCAGCAGTAGAGGGTAAGGGCCTTGCTCAAGGGATTAGCAGTGACAGCTTGGCTGTGGTGGGATTTGAACTCACGGCCTTCTGCTCAGTAGTCCAACGACTTAGCTACAACCACTGAGCTACACTTCCCCTATTATTGTACCTTGAGTCTGAAGGTAAGCTTGAATTTATTTGGATGTTGACTGAGGTTCTTTGGCCACAATTAGAACAATCTTTTGTTGCAATCTTGCATCAAATGTTCTCTTCTGTCCACATCCAGTAAAGTTAGCTACAGTGCAATGGGCTGTAAACGTCTTAATGACATTGCCCACAGTGGACACAGGAACAATAAGATCTCTGGAGATCTCTGGAGCCTTGACACTGTCCATATTTTACAATTTTGGATCTCACATCCTCCAGCAACATTTGCTCTTCTTTCTTTTCTCCATCCAAAGACAATATTATTGAGTAAAATTTTCTCCATTTAAACTGGTAAAATGTGATATTTTTGAAATCCAATTATTTCCTATAATTTTGAAAAAATGCCAGTAATTTTTCCAGTCCATTTCTGCAGTTCTGTGTGGAATGATATCAAATTCCTGCACTGCCAAGCTACCACTCTGTGGCCCCTGAACATGACAATTAACCCTGCTCCAGAGATGCTGTATCAAGGCTTACCCAATTGCTCTCAGTTTCCTAACAACCTGGGATACCTAAAGAAAATAATTTCACTGTATTTGAATATTTCACAATAAAAGCTTTCTTTATTTCTGAGAAGAAAATAGGCACCCTTGAAGTTTTAGATAATGAGGGTAGAAAAGATCTCTTCTTGGGAGTACCATCCCAGTGACAACCAATAGTGCAATTTAGTACCAGTAGTACCCTTTTTTGGAAAGAGGTTAGACTTTTATATATAGTTTCAAGAGTCTCACAGAATACACTTCCAAAGCTTGCCTTCAAGGAGAGAAATCTCAAAGATACAAATGATGTTCTCTTTTTGTTCTGATTGTGTGCAAGTATGGAGACAGTGAATACTGCTTGCAGTATCATATAGCTTTGAAACAGTCATTTGTGCAGCAGATGAGCACTAAAATGCAGGGGGCAGTGTAGGGAGGGGAGGGTTCAATGTTGGGCCTGGGAGTTGAATCGAACCCTTAAGACCTGTGTTTCTCAAAATGGAAAATTTTGCTAGAGTTGATGGGACTTCCGCAGCTGGGGAGCAGGCCATCATCAGTAGCAAGCCCTGTGCAGGGGGAAAGGAGCTGATTTCACCTAACCCATCAGCAAGACTAATGACCCAGCACCTACCCCCATTCTGAGCCACAGATTGGCTCCTATGACATTTAACACAGGAAATGCTGGTGGTGGATGGTGAGGAGGATGAGGTGCTGAGCATGCAGAGGTGCTGATTCAATCATAATGGGCAATAAAACCCCTCATCATGGGTTGCTAACAGAACTGGAGCCCAGCATGGGCCAAATGAGAGGCAAAGTGATCGCATTAATATACACAGGCACCAGGTACAGATCTTGGATCAGGTGTTAAGGTTCATAGCTCATTCAGCTCAGCACCTCCAAAATGATTCATGCCGAAGCAACCCTCCAACAACAACCATTTCACACACACACACACACCATCCATGAACATCGATGGAGCAGGAGCAATGGACGAGGCCAGAATTCCCTGCCAATCCAAATTAGTGGGCACAAATTGGGGTCCTCTATCTTGGAAATAGCCCGTCCTTCCCTTTCTGTCCCATCTCTCATTCCCAGCACCAGAGTCACTTTCTCTCCTGGCCCACTGATAAATCATTGTGCCACAATAGTTTTAATGGCTTTTTAATGAGTCTAATGTTTTCTGTTTTAATGAACTCCTTACATCAGCTTTAATCATTTTGGAGAAATGAAAAATGATTGAAAAATGGCTTACATTAATTTAATTTACTGTTCAAGTCATCCCCAGACCAGGGAGTAGAGGGACTGGGGTAATAGAGAGAGTATGGGAGGGACAGATGACAGACAAACATATCTGCTCTGATCTGTGGAGAGAAATGACACACCATATAAAAAGCTTGTTTTTCTTATCGAAAATTAGGTAGGTTTTTGCCTTGGATTTAAATCTCTGCAAACCAGCTGCTTCACGGGATAACCAATTCAGGGGATGACTAACTGGCTTTTGAGGATGTCATTCTGACCTTAATGTACTTTAGATGAGACTTTGTTATTCAAATGGCATGACACAATAGCACAGCTTAACTATACTTTGTTAATCATTCTGTTTACTCTGCTTATGTGGTCTAAAATCAAATACTAGATTTGAACATCACATTTACAGCTACTTTCAGAAAAACTCCAACAGTGCAATACAGAATAGTTGTAACGTTTCACATAATTGTAATGTTTCAGAGGATAATCAGTTCAGGGAATGACATACTGGTTTTTGAGGATGTGCATCCCTTGGGTCAAATTGACTTGTTTTTCATATTTAATAAAGCAAAAAAAAAAAGTATAAAAATGTTGGGTTTTTCCTCTTTGATATTTGGTAGCCTTGGCTGATTTTCTTTGAAAAAAAAAAACAAGATAAAAAATTTGAATGCTCATTCTAGACCTCCCTACACTTTTTTTTTACCCCTTATAAGGTCCTTAGGTCAATTTGACCCAAAAGTAATAAATGTTTGAAAAGAATAGTTTAAAACTAAATGGTCACTGAAAGTATGAAACTAAAACATGACTTTTTTTGTGAATCATATGTGGAAGAAAATTATTAGAATTCAAAATAAATCCTTGCTCCAATGACCTCATCAAGCAAACAAACAAACAGGATGCAGGAGTGACTGAGTGAGTGACTGTGTGCATGTCATAGTTTGTGTTTACACAAATTCATGTGCATCCGTAAATACAGTATTAGGTATGTAAAAAATTACCTTTCATCATCGCAGGTTGCAGCAGGTGGCAATAAATGAAGTATTGCCATCATACCATACCATATAAGGACAGCAATACATGTTCCAATTACATGTAACGTACACACTGTATGATTTTTTTCATCATGTGCTGTGTAAGCACGTTGGCACATTTGTATAGTATCTACTGTAGACGGACAAATGTTTTAGAAAAACATTCAGTTTTATTTCTTAATGATTGTTTTGCGACAGAATGGATGAAATAAATGTAAATTTAATTTTGTGTTTTCTGCTTGATTTATTGTATCTGGTATTTGTTGCAGTTTGTAGTCTAAACTACCTTGAACATTAAGTGTCGGTTAAAAATTAGTCTATAAGATATACAAATTGATTGTAAGTTGTAGATAAAGCTGTAATAGCTTTTAGATTTCACAAGAAAAATATGATCTTTGAAACAAATTAGTTATTTATGTTAACTGATGACTGATAACACACTAATATGATAGGCTGTGGCTGTATAGTGTCACTGTGATTGATATGGGAGAGAGAGTATGTAACCCTCCCTGAAAGTGAGGCTAATTTGCTCTCTGGACTCCCAGCCACTAACTGCTGTGGCATTATCGAGATCGAGATCACAATCTCCGGATAATAGGGCGGATGTTTTTCCGTAGTTCCCCTCGTGAGCTAACTGCTGCTTCTTAACAAGAAAAACGATTTCAAATCAACTAAATGGCAATGCACCTCACTGTAGTACTGGTGAAATTGTAAAAGTAACATCCAGGAATATTTTTATGGCTTAACTTCTGCTAATGTCACTATCAATGACTTGCATGCAAAATGTTACTAGCAGTAACATAGTTATCTCCAATAACACAGTAAAAAAAAAATTAAAACTCATCTTTAAAGGCTGAATAGAGACAGTCCATTACATGCACATATCTTTAATGCAGCAATGTTTTTTGTAAGGCTATAGCTGTATAATTGCCTTGTGATTGCTTTGTATTACTTTAAATGTTTGTCCTTTATGGATGTTGCTGCAGAGTTCTGGTCCACCGCATGTATAAAACATCATTGCTCTTCTTACAGGCAAAGCTCAGGGGAAATTAATGACCCGGTGCTATATCTCACAGGGGCTGCTGACCAGATGAAGGTGTTTACTGCTGGCTCAAATTCACATACACACACACACACATATACACACACACACACACACACACAAATACAAATTAGTGCACACAATCATTGCTACATAAACACACACACATGCACAAACATCTGCTCCCTTTTAACAGCTCTCCGAACTTGTATGCATATGTATGTGTGTGTTACACTAAGCCAGGTACACACATTTCCCCACCATGACTGCCATCTGTGCTGGTCACTGTACCTTCTCACTGCACACAGTCTGCATTTATATTTGCTATTTTTGGGGGGGCTGGGGGCAGGGGTGTGTTTGTGTCTGGTCAGAGGCACAATTTGACATGTGGTGCTCAAAGATTGTGATTACACACACAGCATAAACATTAGACTTGCTAGCTATAGATCAAACATTTTTTTGAAAAATCACTTTAGACATGCTGGGATGGCCACTTGTTCATCTGTTCTTCTCTTTCAAACTGATGGAACTGGATCATTTGCATCCCAGATCATTATGAACCTGAAAGTATTTTTTTTTTCAACTGTTTCAAAAACTACCAAGGAACTAATCTAAAGAGTTACCAAGACAGTTAAAGTAACTACATTTCCCAAAATTCCTAAAATTGGTTTTAGAGTTAGAGTTTTTTAGAAAATCTGAATTTTTATATTTATATTTACAGTCATAGTGCAAAGAAAGAGAAAAATAAGTACAATTGTTTACGTAGCAGTTTCTCTGAACTGTTTCTTTAGTACGAGCCATTCCTTTCTATTATACACAGCCTTGTGTTTCAGTTAAACTGTTTTTAAACAAAACTAGTATTTTGGACTTACCACACACTTACCTGGTTAATACCAGCTTATGGGATAGTCCTATGATTATTTTATGAGCATATCCTATGTGCTAAAATGTGACGATTTAGAGTACATAAGGTATATGTGACTAAGTCAAAGGAAGCCAACAGAGATGTGGGAAATACAGCTCTGATTTTATTGAGAGTATGAACTTATTTGAAATGCTGTCACAGGCTGTCACTTATCATAGCAGTCCCATTTCCAATTTCACCCCCTCTGACCTCTTACCTCATATACCTATATCCACACTGGTAGAAAGCCCACCTGGGATCATGGGATTTTATTAGGAGATACACTATATGGCCAAAGGTTTGTGGAAAGCTGACCATCACACTCATATGTGCTTTTTAAACATTGTATTCCGCATTCAGTCCCCTTTGATGTTCAATTAATCTACACTTACCACAAAATTTTGGGGCATGATTGTAGGGATTTGGCCACCAGTGCATTATGAGGTTAGGCACTGATACTGGGCATGGTGGCTTGACATAGAGTCAGTGCTCTAGTTCATCCCAAAGGTAATCAGTGAGGTTGAGGTCAGGGGTCTGTGCAGGCCACTCAAGTTCTTCCACTCCATGACAAACCATGTCTTCATGATCCTCGCTTTGTGCTTGCAATCTTTGTCATGCTGGAACAGGTTTGGGCCTCTTAGGGTATTATTCTCCCATCTGTACTCTCCCATAAATCCTTTATTGCACATCTCAAGTTGCACACATTTTAGTTACATGTATTCTCCAGGTTATTTAAGAAAAACGTATTCTCACATATATACACTAGTATATATGTCCAGTCAAAAGCTTGGACACACCTTTAATTTAGTGGATTTTCATTATTTAAAAATGTTCTGCAATGTAGATTAATACTAAAGTCATCCAAACTATGAAGAAATACACATGGAATTATTTAGAAAACAAAATAGTGTTAAACAAACCAGAATATGTTTTATATTTTAGATTCTTCAAAGTAGGCACCTCTTGCTTAGATGACAGCTTTG
>JAOVVH010000043.1:20345477-20355705 GCA_028566435.1 Scorpiodoras heckelii
CCACAGGTAGAACAACTTTTATACATAATTAGGAACAGATTTTCAGGTAGCCTGGCAACAAACAGCCTCTGTACAAAGGCTCATGTAATAACTTTGCAGGTAGAAAAGAGTCTTTATTAATCCATTCTATTTCTGAGGTTTCTGAATAGGACCTCAAATTGTTTCAATATGGGAAAAAAAAAATTTTGATTTTGCCTGCAAAACACTCTCTCCTAACCACTGGCCTGTATGCCTGAAGATTTGAGGGAAAGAAAGGCACAGAATGACTTTTACAACAATACTGCTGTTATTTGAAACTGGAATGAAAATCAAACAGAAAGAAAACATGTTAAAACACTGAATGAATCATGTGTTTTAGAATTAGCTTGCAGATTAATGGGAATTTGATATAATGAGCGCAGTGCATTAAGTCTCTCTTTTTTAATACGACATTGAAAAATGACAATAGGAAAAAAAAGGTTTTGAACATTATCTTCAGCTCGGTCAGCTAGGGCTGATGTCTCTTCATGTCACTCAGAATGGCAGACCATTTTTTTTTTCCTTTAGGAATTCGTGCATGCCTTCAGCTTTTATCATGACAGCGGGCCACTGATGTAGTAACACTTGATATCCCATACAGTGAACCACAGATAGCAGAGCTTGACATGTCACAAAATACAGAAACATCATACATTATTCTCATGTCTATTTTAGTACCAGTGCCAGGTCAGAAAAGAACGCATTACACAACAGTTAGTAAAATTAATAGAAAATGTACATGTTTAAATTATTATTATTTTATCAAGCTGATTCACCATAACAAATATGATTGTCAAGTCTTATTCATATAGAGAACATTTTCAAACGTAATGTCCTTCAGTTAATCTGGCCCTCTCTTGTAGGATCTGCATTCATCTGTGAATATACTGGGTAAAGAAAGGCTGAACCCATCTTCCAACATGTTTTGTTACTATTTATGTGAGCTATTTCCATATAATAATTTATACAGTTATTAACCCTAAACATAACCCCGGTTGACAGAAAAGAAATCTTGTTGTTGTTTTTTGTTTTTTTGTTTTTTTGTTTTTTGTTTTTTGTTTTTTTTAAAAAAGCTTTCATGACAGCTCCTCATAAATTCAGAGCTATCAGATATTACTAATCTTTTGGGGACATTTGGTCATACATGTTTCATCACTCTTTACTGGGATTCAGAAGTACAGCTGCTGTTCTAACATGTTGCTATGTGCTACTTAATTTTTAGCTCCTCTGTCAGCATTAAAGTGACTTTAACCCAGAAAGGAGACAGCAAGGGGAAAGCGCATGACAAGCGGAGATGAATAAGATTAATAATCACAGACTGGGCTGAAGGCGATATATTCAAAGCTGAGAAATGCAAATTTGTTCCATTTTCTCTCTGCGGCCTCATCTCTTACATAGATCAGAAGTTGATTTCATTCTGGGTCGCCGCTAATTTCTTTGTGCTTTTGCTCAATTTCTTTTAAGGCTTTCTACCTAATCTTATCTTACAACTTTTATGTATACGTTTTAATAGCCATAGCAGAATACTATGAATTTACAGGCAGGTATCAGAAATTATGTGCCATGCCCAGGCTCCGAAGTGTCTAGAGAAAGTGTGAAAAGGGTGTTCAGTTTCACAAACTGCAGCTTCAACAACGGATTCATTGCCCGCTAACCACATGTGTGTGCACACCAATCAATATGGACTCTGTTCCCAAAGGTTGTGGTTTACGGATACAGGTAAACAGTGACAGACTTTCTTTTCAAGTAGGAATTATGGCTCCATTTTAGTACCCTGTGTATGGCTGGATGACCTGGCATTTGAAGCAGATGGCGTGTGAGTGGCAGGACTGTAAATATGCAATAGGGCAGGTGACAGAGGCATGGAGCAAACACGGTAATCCATCATGCAGCTCTGACAGACTGCAGAGAGCACATGGTAGATCCCACAGAACCGCTGCCCAATTGCTCCTCTTGTTCCAACTCCATGTAATTCTCATGTTTTCTTTTCTAGCACCCCCCCCCCTTTATTGCTATCACTATCAGGCATGTGGCTGGTTGCTGTGAGAAGCAGATAAGAGGAAGCACAGACAGTGTCTGAAATTGAATTCTGCTCAAATGTGGCAGTGATGAAGTGCTTTTCATACCTCACGCAATTGTCTCTATCACACGTACTGTCCAGGCTTATTAAAGACGCCCTGTTTACACTGCCAAGACCCAGTCATCTTACATTTAAATAACACAATTGGGAAAGTAAATTCACTATTGGGGTGCTTTATCTAGCCAATGAAGCAGGCACTGGAGCCTGTCATAATGAGACTCTGTCACTTAATGCCTTTTAAAGAGCCTCCACTCCTTCCTTCCTTCTCTCTCTCTCTCTCTCTCTCTCTCTCTCTCTCTCTCTCTCTCTCTCTCTCAAACATCAACTTAACCTCCCCATGGCTAGCTTTTAATAATAGGATGAAGTGCAACAAATTGATCCAGTGTACTCCAGTGGCCTTGTCTGTGCTGACTCTGTAGTTCAGAAAAGAAAGGAGAGACAGGTAGAAAGGGAAAGGGTGAGGGGGTGTTTATCCTTTCTTATCAAGGACTCTGTCGGAAGGAGCAGAGCCTGATCAATCTTAAGTCATGTTATAAAAATCATACAAGAAAGTGCTAAACATACATACATGCATGTAGTGTACAGTTCCCTCTAGATGTGTTAACACTGTGATACATTCCACAGGAAACCCTTCTGAATAGGTACAAAGACTAAATAGAGAGATTTGTTGGCTCCCAGAATTCCAATAACATCTACAGCATTTTTTTTAAGCAATTCTTTGATTACAACAAAAGCTTCAGAAATTGCATTTTAAAAAACATTAATAGCATAGTTGCTGAATATGGCCCAAGGACAGTTAATGCTGCAACAATTCGCAGAATTGTTCACAGAAGATGAGCAAATAATACAACTGTTTTTTAATACATGATTGTATTATCTATACAGTGTTCATTTGGGAAAAATCGATGAATGAGAAACTACCCTTCTTCCCCAATCCTCACGTCAAATCTCGTTTACTCCTTTACGCCTGTGCCTTCTTCATACTTGCTCCACACAGGCTCTGTTTGATCCAAAACACTTCAAATGCAAGTTTGTCCTGCCCGTCTTCCTCTCTGTAGCACTGACCCAAAAAACAGTCAGCGCTATACAAAAAGGCAGGCAGGTGGGATTTTTTTTGTAGCTGAGCAAACCAAGTTATAAGAACACCTGTGATTGCTAAGTCAGTCACTGTTGTTGTTGTTGTTGTTGTTGTTGCTGTTGTTGTTGTGTTTGTGGGGGGGGGTATTTTAGAGCATCATCACTAAAAGCTTTTTCTCACAAACACTTCACCATACATAAGTCTGAACAACAAGACAAGTCTGCTTTCAACCTCATTTCTTGTATTTATTCTAATCCATCCATTCATCTTGTTTCCTAGTTCCAGGTTCTTCAGTGAAAGATTCTACCACTCAAGAACTCTCATAAAAAGCCAAAACTTTGCCTAGATTTCCATTAGAAGTACAGTTCATAAAATGGTAAACAGCATGAAGACCTTGATCAAAGAAGGTTTCCAATTTTCAAGACAGGCCAAAAGGACCTAATATTTTATTCTAGTATGTAATAATGGGTGCCATGATAAACAATAATTCCTAATGGACTGTCCTTCTGGAGTAGTCCTCCATACCCATCACCATTTTCTCTGGCTGCACCTGCTCACCACTCCTCATGAAAACCTTTTATTTCTAATATTTAAAGATTATCTACATATTTATAGCTATGTGTTATTTAATTGCATGATTTGATTTTTGATAAATCACAGATTAACATATAACAAAAACTGGCAACTGATTAACCCTATTTTTTCCCTATTTTTGCTACTCTGGAAAGGGCTCTTGGAGCACACAAGCCATGCTGTGAAAGCCTTTTCAATTGTAAGAATCATTACCCACTACATATAAATGCTCTTAATTCTCCAGACATTTATGGTAGAATTTTTGCTTTATATGGTGACCTGCCAAAATGTCAGTGCCTTGCTGAAAGACCTTTGATCCAGCCTTTTAAAAAAGGAAACAAAATGAAAGACTCAGGATGTACCAACCATCATGATGTTAATAGCTACCTACTTCACCTGCTGCTCTGTTCAAATTATCAGGCTTGACAAAATTGCCAAAGCTCTCTCTTTATAACTAGGGTTTGACAAAAACACTGTCTGAATCTGTCAGGGGGTAAAGAGTAGGCATTTCTCAAACACCTGCAGAGTGGTCAGTCGAGGAGAAAAGCAGAGTAGAAATGACCTTTAGGATGCACTAACTACCAGAGTCCTGGCCAGCCAGTGGTCAGATTCGATACATTTCAGCAGTCAGCCCCCACATCTTGTTGCTGTGGGTGACCTTTTAGAAGCACCACTGTCACCATACGACAGATTAATTTCAGTAAATCCCAGTGTTCAGGCATCTACTTCGCTGCATGACATACAGCTAGATGACCTTTTCTTTGGGCCTTTCTCCCTCCCTCTTTCTTTCCTTTCACACTTTTCTTTCCATCTTTGATCCAACATTCTCTCCCCTCTCTCTAAAACTATGTCTCAATGTGTTTATCCTGTCTCCCTAATATTTGTATGGAGAAGGTATAATTCATGGCTATTACAGAATGGATGCCAACTGACAACAGATGCCTTTGATGATATTGAGACACTGATTGAATAATCTATAACAATAAGCTGACAAATTGTTTATATCCATACACAGAATTGGACCAGAGTCTTGGCTTCAGTAGCAACATATTATCTGAGTTAGTGTGTGGCACAAACTCCAAAGAACTTGATTTCATTTTACAGGATCTACATACATCACAGATAGCACGGTTGTAGCCCCACATGTCTGATACAGAATGTAAGGTGTGTGTCCCAAAGTGTGCATTTCCCTTTGTCTTAGTAGGCCCTGAATTGGAGTATGCTCAAATCACATTTTGGACAAACTGTTTTGCCAAAAATACTGAACTTTTTATGGAAAGTTGGCCTCTTGGAGGCACATTACCCTAGCTCATCATGATTCATTTGTGGAGTAGCACCACCTAGTGAATAATGTTCAGAGCAAAAATCTACCATTTCACTAGCCAACATCTTGTGATATACAGTAAAGGCTCAAAGTGCACAAAATTTCATACCATGTATCACTATCACATTTTTTAGATGTACATGAAATTGAATGAAATTTTGACCCATTTCAATTAAAAACTGCTTATGCCAGAATTTTGACATTTTGATTGCTTATTTCAGGTAATTATTGCTCTTTCTCCCACTTTATGTTGTGATCATATTACACACCACTATGCAGCACATTAAGTTGGTATTATATATAGATTTACAGTACATTAGGAACATCCATTTTATAATGTATTTGCAGTCTAAGGGCAGTTTCCATAAATGGAAACTAGAGGGCCCTAATTTTCTTGTAGTTCCTGGTTACTGTTGTTGTCTGTGAATAAAGAAGAAATAGAGAAAAAAAAAATGTAAAACTCTGCCAGTCTTGGTGTTGCTTTCTGTCTGCTAATTATGCAAGAACATAGTGATAAGTTGATCTTTACCTACAGTTGCGTAGATGTAACACAAAATTGGTGACGACTATGGTTTGAAATACATTCTGCAGTCTGGTTCGCTAATGGCAAAAGTGCCACAGCTAACACTTCATAATCGGGAATTAACTACTTCAGCAAGAGAAGTATAATGGCAAATATCATCTGACATATTGACGCATACGATGAATCAAGGGAGCAGTGGTCGACCTATGTGGAGAGGTTTGAACATTTTGTTGATGCTAATGACGCCATTTTCATAAAAGAAACCAACAAGAGGGAGAAAGTATTACTCAGTATGTAGCGGTTCTGAAGAAGCTGACTGAGCACTGCCAATTTGGCGACCATTTACAAGATGCGCTACACGATAGATTGGTGTGTGGCCTAAGTAATGAGGCGATACAGAGAAAGGTGTTAACTGAGGCGACACTCACTTACCAAAAGGCGGTGGACATAGCCAAGTCCATGGAAACAGTAGCAAGAGAGTCTCAGCACTAGAGCTGAAGATCTTTGCCTGAACCGGACGGGAACCGACAGGACCTGACAGGTTTGGTCGGGTTCGGGCTTAATTTCTGTCATTTTACACAGGCTCGGGCTGGGCTTGGGTTTGCACGGTAAATGAGCGGTCAGGTGATGCGTTTCGATTAGCGCCAGAAAGATGCAAAAATGGATGCCGAGGAGGTGAAACGGAAGCTGGCCGTGCTTTTAAAACGGTGTACTTGTCGGGCTCGGGTTGGGCTCGGGTCGAATTCTGTCGGGCTCAGGCTGAGTCGGGCTTGGCTTTTCAGGCCCAATTACAGCTCTACTCAGCACCTCAGTAATTCATTGAAAGTTAATGCAATGTCCTTAACTGGACATAAATGTATTTGGTGTTGCTAAACAAACCAGGAAAGGAAAGGACACATTTCCCAGATGTGCAAAAGCATAAAAGCAGGGAAACATGAAAAATCATCAAGTCAGAAACAATTTTAAAAATGGATAGACAAACTAAAAAAAGGCCTAATACACAAAGTTGAAGTAAATACAATAGCAATGAAAATGATTCAAGTACAGACATAGATTCAGAACTCACACTTCATAAAGTAGTGGCTGTCCAGGATGATACAGTACGGGTGAGTGTGGTGAAGGAGGCTAGTTCTTCATCATCAGTGATTGTTGTAGGGCCAGAGATTGAAGGATTGAGATGGAGCTGGATATGGGCACAGCTGTTTCACTTATCTTGGAAGAATTGTACAGAGCAAAGTTAGCTCATTTACATCTGCACTGCACCAGGATGGTTCTCAAAACATACACAGGTGAAGTGGTTGCTCCTGAAGGAGTCATTAAAGTGAAAGTGAAATTGAATAAACAATGAATTCAACTTCCCTTGTATGTGACTATAAGGACTGCACCTCCAATTTTCGGCCGTGAATGGCTCCAGAAAATCAAACTAAACTGGAAGGAGATTAAAACGGTGAGGTCTATGCATTATGTCAGTGGGGAGACATTGGAAGCATTGTTCAAAAGACACGCTAACATTTTCAAGGATGGCCTAGGTACCCTTAAGGGCTTAGAGGCTACCGTGACTCTGAAACCAGGGCAGCAGCCAAACTTCTGCCCAGCACGAGTTGTGCCTTATGCTCTCTGATTTAAAGTGGAAACAGAGTTAGAGTGCCTGCAAAAACTTGGAGTTTTCTCCCCCATCCAGTTTAGTTTGTAAGCAACCCTAATTGTACCTGTTATTAAGGAGAACGGAGAAATGAGAATCTGTGGCGATTTAAAAGTAACGATGAACCCAGTCCTCTGTGCGGTGCACTACCCCCTACCTCGCATAGAGGCTCTGTTAGCATCATTTGCAGGTGGAATACGTTTCAGTTGGATCTCTCACAGGCTTACCTGCAAGTTCCAGTCAATGAAAAATCCCACAAATATCTTACAATCACCACTCTCAAAGGGTTGTTTGTTTATAACAGGTTAAGATTTGGGATTACATCATCACCCTCCATTTTTCAATGACTGATGGATCAAGTGATGCAGGGGCTTCCCAATGTACACTGCTTTCTTGATGATATTCTAGTCACTGGAAGTGAGGAGGCTCAACACCTGAAAAATCTGGGGGCAGTTTTGGGTCGCTTGGAGCAGTTTGGCCTCTGTGTGTAGAAAGAGAAGTGTTCACTGTTGCATCTGGAACACATCATTGATCCAGAAGACCTCCACAAGTCTCCAAATACAACACTTTAGAGTGAACCTAACCAGCCTGGGGCCCATCCTGCCATGAGTTTGTAACTTTGTAACTTTGGCCACTAAGCAAATCAAAGGAACTCAGGGGTATAAAAGAGTATGTAGGAAACAATATAGGGTGCATCCAGGGTGCTTTTTTTCCATCTGGCATCCTGTGTCACCGACCCTGTACATTTTCATTGTTTCTATGTTCTGTATATAATGTTTTTATATTTGTGTAATACACCCCTGCATTATTTTATCTCTAAACTGCCCACTAGATCTAAATGAAAGTATGTTATATTAAGAATGCATGAGCTTCATGATTTGTAAATTACTAAGGTTTGTGCATGTTAAACACATTTCAAATGACTAGCTAATATAAAAGGCTGATTCTTGCAAGTTTAAAGAGAAATCTCTGGCCTAAGCTTGCACATCGATAGAAACCTCTGAGCTAACAGGATAACTGTTTAATAAATAGGCTATACAAAGCCTCAGACATTCGAAAGGCACTTTGTAAGTTTCATACAAAGCCATTATAGAATAAACGGTAAGGTGAACACTGAGGTATTTTATTCTTAGCATTAACTAAAGGGTTACTGTTTGATACATTTGTTGAATAGCTGCATTATAATGCATTAAGGCTAAGGTAGTTTAAATTGTTACAGTTGTTCATGCATAAATTGGAGTCATATAATTAAATTAATATATTGGAGTCAGATATTTAATTCATAACATGCATTTAACCTTTGGCTGCACCAATACAATTATAAATAGCTTTACCTCAGTTTTTAATATTTTGAGTGTTGCCCATTTCATGTGTAAAGTCAGTGCTTTTCATGACATATTGTGATGAGACATCCTGGTCTTGGTCACCAACTTCTCCTCTTTTTTCCAAACAGAATCAGGCCTGCAAGTCACATGGTAACATGAAAATTTTCAAAAGACTATAGTTTTTACCCTGTAAATTACTTGGGCCACTGATAACATAGAAGTTTTTCACTTTTTGAAAATACCCACCATTTGATTTGCAAACTTTCCAAACTAGAGCAGCTATTTGTTTACAATTATTCAATACAATGTAATTAAATTTTTAAAGCACTGTATAACAATGGACATTGCCCCAAGCAGCGTTACAAAGACATAAATTCCAGACATAACTTTTTGATTTGTATAAATTTTATCCCTAATGAGCAAGCTTGGGGGTGATGGGGCAAGGAAAAACTCCCTGAGATGATAAAAGGAAGAAAACCTGAGAGGAACCAGAGTCAAAAAGGAACCCATCCTTATTTGGGTGATGCTGGATGGTGCAATAATAAATAATCCCTTCTATGTGTGCTATACAGCATAATAAAAAAAAACTGCAATTGTAACTAGCGAATTCATTAAATTTGTTAAATAATATTATTTATTAATTTTCAAATTTAAACCATGCACTCACCCAGTTAATAGCATAGAGCTTGTGGCACTGTAATTAGAAGCGGTACCAAAATGTTACAATAATTAAGGACTCTACAGTCACCCAAATGTATATGTTGTCTATTTAGATCCAGTGCAATCAGAAGGAGCTGATCAAAAACAAACCCTTTCTTGGAGAATACACTATAAGACATAAGTTAAGATGTACAACAAAATGATGTTTTCTATGGTGAAAACTGCACCCTGTTATGAACACAGATGCATGGTTACTCTTGGATCTGAATGTTCAGGTAGAATAGAAAGCACTCTTTGTGGCATCAGGCAACTATTGTGCTACACACACACACGCTTTGATGCCTTGAAATTCATAGAAGCTGTTTCCTTGTAAAGTTAAGAGAGAAAGTCAGCAATGAGTTTAACTATGGCCTGTGGGGATCGAGAGAGTGGGAGTTTGAGAAAAGGTAGAAAAATGGAGGGGGAAACCTTTCTTCTAAAAATAGAGTAGTGATTTGGTCTTTGAAGAGGAGAACAGTTGGGGACAGATCCCAGGAGTTAAACATGAAGAAAACTTTAGAATTTCACAACATACACTGAAGGATCTTGTTCTCCTTTTCTTCAAATCTCAAACTTAACACACCATGCACAGCTCATACCCACAAGCACAGATCCAGTCATACTGCACATGAACAGTGGCCTTCCTTAGATTTTTTTATTTAAAAGGCAGCAATGAAGCCTTTAAAATGTGCCCATATTATTCACCACCTTTGGTTCACTCATTATTTCAGTAACTAACACTAGGAACAACATTTGCACTGTATCACTTTACTGTTGTGCCATTAATTTACATGCTGTCTTAATTGGATTGCAACAAGTCTGAGTAAAGGGTTGGGAGACAGACTGACTGTTCAATGCACAATTGCTTTACTGCCAATTTAAATGAGCTTTTCAGTACTTTTAATCAAAACACTTGGGCTCTGAGTCTCAGGTCTCTGGATGCGGTTCTCTCTCCCAGTGCTCTCC
>JAOVVH010000043.1:20355805-20367072 GCA_028566435.1 Scorpiodoras heckelii
AATGAATCATATTCGAAGTCACATTTGGCCCAGCATTTTTGTTTCAGGCGAGAGCATTAACAGCATTATATTCCATAGTAATACAGCATGCATTAATACAGAATATGATGGTGAATATGCAGATGGTAAATAAACTGGTGCATCAGCAGCTCTTCGGGTACATGCAGTTGAGGAATTAATGATGGATTCAGTAGATATTTATAAAAGTGCTGTCTTGTTTTGCAAATATGTAAGACTGAACTGCCATAATTATAGCTTGGTTAATAGTGAACAAATCCAGTCACTGCTTGGATCATAAGTGAATAATTACCCACAATTAAGAACCATTCATTCTTTCCTCCTTACTTACCTTTGAAACAGTATTGTAAAGTGATTTTGATTTTTATTACCATGGTACAGTTTCAGTGCCAGTTTCATGCTACTTAAAATGGTATCAAGATCAAGATCAAAACTTTGGTACAGTAGAATCACTAAATTGCATTTCTCTAAAGATTCCATGCTGGTTGACCCACAGGTTAATCATCAATCAGTTAGCGAATATAATAATCAGACATGTAGTAACACTTAAGAATGCTTGATTTATTATCCAAGAATCACTAGCTTCACAATTGCTAAGCAACTTGTAAATGCACTCTCTTTCAAAAATAAATAGAGCATTGGTCAGGACACTGCCATATACAGTACATGACTCAGCAGATATAAGATCTGCAGACATTAAATCCTGTTACAAAAATCTATAATATTGCAGCATGTCCATGGATGTCTATTTTTTTGGAAATATCTGCATATTTTAAAAAAGGTTTACTGAAGCACATCAGGTACCAGTACTTCTTTTCATAGCAACCATGCCTTAGCATGAGTGATGCAACCTCATGCTTATCAAGACTCATTTTGGAGAAAAGTGAAGGAAATTGTCATTTAAGTTTCAGTGGTATATTCCTGCAGGTACTCTACTTAGAGTGTGAATTATACAATGACAATCAGGATGGGGATGGCTTTTTTTTTTACAGGGATCCTATCTAACACAGGCAGGAGTTTCAGTGAATTCAATGCCAGATTGTAATGTTTATTACCATATAACATTCATGATACACTGATCAGCCATAACATTAAAACCACTGACCTGTGAAGTGAATAACATTGATTAGCTCATTACAATGACATCTGTCAAGGGGTGGGATATATTAGGCAGTGAATAATAGTGAGTTCTCAAAGTTGATGTGTTGGAAGTGAGAAAAATGGGAAAGCATAAAGAACTGAACTTTGACAAGGACCAAATTGTCATGGCTACACAACTGGATCAGAACATCTCCAAAACAACAGGTCTTGTGGGGTTTCATGTGATGTAGTTATTATCCACCAAAAGTGGTCCAAGAAAGGCCTGGTCTGGTGAATCTTTTTTTTAATATCATGTGGAGGGCCAGGTGAGTGTGTGTTAATTACCTGGGGAAGAGATGGCACCAGTGATGCACTATGGGAAGAAGGACAGCTGGTGGATGCAGTGTGGTCCTCTAGCCTATGTTCTGCTGAGACACCTTGGGTCCTGGCATGTGGATGTTAATTTGACACACACCACCTACCTAAACTTTGTTTTCAGTGTAAGTACACCCCTACATTGCCAATGGTATTCATTAATGGCAATGGCCCTTTTCAGCAGGATCACACTGCAAAAAATGCTCAGGAATGGATTGAGAAACATGACAAAGGGTTCAAGGTATTGACTTGGCTTTCAAATTTCTGATCCATGGAGGCCCAACCTTGGAACTTACAAGATTTAAAGGATCTACTGCTAATGTCTTGGTGCCAGATGCTACAGCACACCTTCAGAGGTCTTGTGGAGTCCATGCCTTAATGAATCAGAGCTGTTTTGGAGGCACAGGGGGACCTACACAATATTAGGCAGGTGGTTTTAATGTTATGGCTGATTTGTGCATATTATATTAAATTTACATAAAAAGAAGACATTTGTGATGTCGGTTTGCTGTTCAGTTTACTTTCACTGTTTACTTTTTTTGTTGCTTTTTCCTTCAAATCAGCTATATATTGACATATACCGTATGTTATTTCTCATTTGACTTTGTTTGCACTGTCTTGAAAAATGCAATATAATGAGGAACCTTATTGCATACACATCTCCATGTTTCTGATCCCTCATCTCTCGGTTAGCTAATGCTCCCTCTTCAGAATGTGACAGAACATAAGACTGAGACAAATGAAAAAAAGAAAAATAGAAAATGTGATTCTGTTGCACTATTCCCACTAGCTGGAGGGACTATATCTTGGCTGCTCGGTACTGAACTGTAAAAAAAAAAAAAAAAAAAACCCAATAATGTAAAGTTCACAGTAATTTACTGGCAACAGGGCTGCCAATAAATGTAATTATCTGTAAGCATGTTTACAGTAAATTACTTTGATTTCTTTCATAGTACAAAATAACACATATAATCCAGTATATTTGCTTATTTGACAAATACTTTAAAACTCACAACTTTCAGTTGAAGCAGGATGAAACTGAGCAGAAGATTAAGGGTCTTGCTCAAGGATCTAAGCATGGAAGCGCTGGGATTTGAACACCCAACTTTCTGATCTGGAACTCAAAACCTTAACCATTGAGTCACTTCAATAACACGACAATCCTCTACTGATGCAAATTTTGCTTGCATATAACTTTAAACTCATGCTAAACACAAGGAGATATTTTTTTTCCATTCTGATTCTTGACAAAAAAAATGTAAGCTATCCTGCTATGCAGTGCATTGTGTGGTATTTTACTATAAACCAATGCACTGCTCTAATTGGCTAATAAATTACAGAACGTCCGATAAAACAATAAGACAGTATTTTGCTTTGAAAATTACAGTATTTTATACTGTACATTTACAGCAATCTTTTACAGTATCAGTGCACTTATGAATGAGTTTAAAGTGCCTCACCTTTGCCTGGTACAAATTCATGTGTGCAGAAGTGATCACAACAAAAATATAGACATATGGGGTGGCATGGTGTTGGTGAGGAGGCTCGTGTCCTTTCTGTGTGGGGTTTGCATGTTCTCGCCGTGTCTGTGTGGGTTTCCTCTCAAAATCTAAAGACATTCAGTCAGGCAAATTGGAGATACTAAATTGTGCGAGTGTGTCTGTGTGTCTGACATGCAATGGACTGGTGACTTGTCCAGAGTGTTTTCCAGTCTTCTGCCCAGTGAGTGTTGGGATAGACGCCAGCACCCCTAGCAGCCCAGCAGCAGCATAAGTGGCTTAGATAATAAGAGTGAAAAAAAGGTGTCTTCACCGATTCCTCCTTTAAATATATAGTCTAATGTGATTATGAGAACATATTTGTGTCAAATAGCTGGAGAATTTAGAAATTATAGTAAATATATTACCTCCTCTGTATTGAGAAAAAAACACCAAAAATAGTGTGGTGCATAGTGATTGGTTTATAGAGCTGCAGACTGTGCTGTGATTGGCTCCGAGGTGTTTCTCACGCTCTCGCTAAAGCTAAGCAATATATTAATATTTACCTAACGCTTCCATAATATTAACTAATATCATGACTAAGGCAAAATGTTAATAGATGGAAATTTTGAGAAGTCTGTTTGAAATGTAATGTTCATAATTGAAAGGTATTATGAAAAGTCTGTTTGGAAACAACCTTGGTTAACTGAAATTGTAGGCTGTAATGCCTACACTGCTTACTGTGTGCTTAAATGTTTCAGACTGTTGGGAGCTCACCATCATACACATTTTAATAACAGTACACTGATACAGTGGTTTGATTTGGCTTAATTGTGTTGGCTTTGCGTTGTGAAAAGTTGCTTAAATAGTCAAAATGTTTTGAAAAATATACACATTAAAAAATAGTGCAAATGAAAGCATATGGCTTTCATAATAAGGATTCATCATTATGAAAGCATTAGTTAAGTATTAATATAATGCTTATTTGTGAACCTCATAGTAAACTCTTTTAAAAAATAGATTACATGCTTGATTTTATGAACCCTCAAAACTTTCTTTCATGGTCTTTGTAAGAGCCAATTTAAGGGATAATTCACTGCAGTAACAATTTAGTTAAGGAAAGGTTAAAAGAAGGTGAAGATAATTTAATAAGAATTTGTAATGGTTGTATTTTCTAAAATGCATATAATTTAGTAATGTGTAAAGTCTAAAGAACTTTTACTGTGTTTTTGTTCTTTGTCAGTATTTCGTTTTCACGCTGCTTGCACTTTCTCTCGTTAAGGTTAGAGGGCAGCTAGAGACATTGGAAGCAACACAGTTTTTTGACCGAGCTATATCAAGTCCAGTGTGATGTTTATTTTGTGTGTTATAAGTAAACTTTCAAAAGAAGATTCGGTCTGACTCGCGTTTTTCAAATACTGGTTGTTAGACTAGCAGCTAAAAGGTGGTACAAAGGAATTAATAAGAAACGGAGTGCCACTACAGTCTTCTTTAAGGTGTAAAGAACTACCCCAAACCCCACACTGAATCTACTCCACGCTCTAGCTGATTTTGATAAAGTGGCTGCTTGGGCACTGCAGGAGAGCACAGGTGTGTAATCCTGAATTCAGAGAACCAAGAGAAGCACCTGGGAGAAGAAGATGTACAGTGTGGGACAGGGAGCCACAGTGGAGTCTAATGCAATGTGCATTGCTCAGACACCTGGGACAGTAAGCAACCTGGGCATTCCTACACTACCATTACAGCCATTCTTTGGAAAACAGAGCCCCTAAAGTACATCAGTGTTGTATTTAATATTAATATTATGCCCTCCTGGGTTCAATTCAAAGAATATCTTTACTTCTAACCTGTTTTCTTATTCAAACACTGTTGATGCATTTGGTTCATGTGTTAAACTGGAATGTCCTGGGAAGTGAAGGCATTCAATGGATCCGATTTCTTCTGTAAAAACACTTTATTCTTTTATGTAGTAATATTTTTAGCATTGGATTCCTACATTTCCATAGTAGTAAACGTAACTGCTTAGAATGAATATAGAACTAATATGAGATTAATGTCATATAAATCATATGAAATGCTTAGATAATTATTCCAGGTCACAACCTACAAAAGGAAAACTGTTTAATAAATCACCATCATACCAGCATAATCTGATTCAAAACGTTATGCTATAGAGTGATTTGTATGTAACAGGAATTCCTTAATCATTAGCCAGAAATGTAATTGTTCCCTAGTTGTTTTCATCATCAAAATAAGTACATAACTCTCTCTGAATAACACAGAGGGCATATATTATGCTAGTGATCTGGAACACATGGCATTTGCATTCAACTGTCAACATCTGTGATACATTTATCCATCAAAGTTGCAAAGATTATCTGAATATTGGGTGATTACATATACTAAACACTATTGTTTTTATTGGATAACAATTTGGCCTCCCCCATCCCCTCAACTTGGCATTCAAAAACACACCATCCTCAATGGCTCATAATTATAGCCCTCTTCTGTTGGATTATATGGCATTTTACATTCGACAAAAATGCTAATTGCTACAAAACACTCGCTCAATCTGACATCAGGAACACTGCTACACCACAAGATTATTATCTTTAACTGGGCTCTTTCTATATGTCCTGAAACCAGTACTTCTTGTCTCGTTCTAAAAGTGCCATTAAAATGTCAGCAATGTAAATGTGTAAAATTAAAGGTCACACTATTGCGTCTCTTTTACGTGGAAGCTTGTAAATGGAAGATTTGCAGGATACCGCAAAGGACATTGCAGGAAAAAAAAATTAGTGTTATTATTCCACAGGGTTTCTTACAATATCATAATAATCTTTGTTAAAACAACCAAAAACCACTTTAAGGCTTATTCACAAGGGAGGCATTACAGAGTCCAGTGCGTTCACTCACGCGTACCAAGTTTGTTATGTGCAATTAAATGTGAAATGCTGCCTAATTCATCAAGAATTATACCTCCGATTATTATCCATTACAATCTCCCCCCTCGGAAAGAGGGGAACTCTAATGGCAATTTGCAGTAATGTTACGTCCTATAATTCTTGCTCTCTCTGTTGCTCATATCGATGGCTGCTGTAATTGCCATTTTACTCATAGCTGATTGATTAGAACATAAAGTAACAAGCGAGAAACAATCATGTCAGAGAGATGGATGAGCACGCTCAATAGGCCAGCCTGGGATTCTGCGGATTCTGGGAATCAATCCCACCTCTTCCTTCTTCTGGTGACAACACCAGCCATAAGTCAGACATACATCCTGCCTATGCTGCCAAGGCCAGCCTTTAAGAAGGGCCCGACTCCTGGGGATACGTCTGTGCCCAGTGCGTTCCATAAAAGAAGGTTAATGGCACAGCTATGGCCATGGTGCTGATGTTCTGTTCTACAGGTGTGTGAGGAGAATACTAAACTCAGGCTCTTGATAAACAAGCTGTATCAGCCTTGCAGCTAGTATGTGATGGGTCAAGATAAAACAGTGTGAATCAGAACATAAAGGAGAGACACATGCTAATCAGGATTTCAGGAATACTCAATCAATAATCAAATAACTGAAGTGTCACTAACGATTTAGGGAATGCATTTGTAGTATAGGGTTTGGGTGTGTGTATATCGCACTATTTTACATAACTTGTGACTGACTTGACCAGTTTTCAACTAGACAATTCTGGCCTATATACAAAATGCCATTTCCAGTTGATTTATTTTAAGTAAATATTGATTTTCTTTCTTAGTTTGATATAAAGGCTAGAAGATATAAATTAATATAAAAAAAATAATAAAGTCAGTGATGTGAAGATAAGTCAGTCATGTGGAGAAGACTTTGGGAGCAAAGTCACGAAAGGACTGTAAGGAGAAAAAAAACAGAAATATGACACTAATGGCATCGTCAATAGGACGATAACAGCATTAAAAAGGTCAGAGCAAGCAATATGCATCAGGCTGGTGAGAATCCATTGGGCCTGTCAGATATTGATAAATAAACACAGGTCTGCTCTGGGTTTCTCATGTAGAGAGTATGTCAATAAGACCCTGATGGATTTGGTGAAGTACCAAGCACTTAATAAACCTACAGGCCAGGGATGTGTAATAAATAAGCCACCAGTATAAATGAAAGTTCCCTGATCCAATTACAGAAGAACTTCCAGTTAAACCTTTGGTTATTAACAGCCATTGAAAGTGATGATGCAGGGCTGGAAACCAGCGTATATAATTCAGTCCTGCAGACAGAAACCCACCAGACTTCATTAAACTGCTCAAAAATGTTGTCGGCACTAAGGTAGCTGAGGAGAGCAAAAGAAGAGCATCACGGCTCAGACAAATGATATAGCTGGACTAGATTCCCATATTAATTAAATACCGGTGTTTGGCATCCCATGATTTTATGCCATCATGTCATAAAATACTGAAATTTGACTTGGATTATGGCATATTACATATGAAAATACTGCATGGACAGAAAAAAAATTACTCAAAGAAGCTATGAATAAGTATGAATTTCAGATCGTTTCACATAGAGGAATCTGTGCCTCCCTCAACACGTTCATTTTTATTCTCTGCCATTCATGTTACTTTCTCTGTAGCATAAAGCAGTTTGATGCATTGAAAATATTTCTTCGTAGACTTTTGCAAACAAAAAAAAAGATCTTAAATAACATGTTCAGTTAGTTCAATGTCAGTGTCCTGGGCTATTAAACAGATAATGAAAGATACATCTCAATAACTTTCGGCTTAATATTTTATCTCCCTTCATTGTAATACATCTGAAGGACAACATGGCATCATTGAATGCCTTTATATGAATACACAAATCACTCACAGAAAAAAAGAGAGGGAGAAAGGACCACACTAAACATATATACAACTACATGTGTATTTACTATTTGAAGAATACAACACAACATGCTTTTATAGGAAAATAATCAGTGCTGGAGTTTTGTGACACTTTCCAATTTCAGCACATACCAAAGTGTTTTACTCCTCTTATTCCACAGCAATTTACCAATAATATATATTTTTTTAATTAATGAATGACACATCATGATTTAACAGTCATTTCATCACTTCTTTCTTTTTTTCTGGAAGTTAAAAAAACAAAAATCATGCTGCCAAGCTTATCATGCAGCCAAGACAGCAGAAATCTTCAATTCTGAAGAGTGTAGTGGAAAACTTAAAGATTCAATAAATGTAAACATCAATAGAAAATAGATGCCACCTTACAGAAAATTCATCATAAGTTTTTTTTTTTTTTTTTTTTTTTGTTAATAACAACAATCATTAAACTTAGATTATGTAGAACGTCTTCTTTATAACTCGCTGTGAATTAGCCGTTACACTAACGGCGACATGTTGGACAGAGTGCATTATTATAATGTACACACCATTGGGTGGTACGGTCAAAGACATGTTGTTATAGAAAATTTATCAACACTTTTGATAACTCAGTAGCACTGTGATATAAAAGATCTGTCTGGAAAGTAATGAGAATGAAATTCCTGTGCTCCATAAAGTTTACGAACGGGGATGGTGATTCAAGGTCAGTTAGAACGGGATGTTAGATTAAGACAGTATGAGCCACGGTAGGACCATTTTCAGGTGAATTCTAGCCTTCACAATGCCCAGACGATTGTTTTTGAGAAACCTTGCTGAAATACTTCATCACTGAACAATGCAAACGAGTTTGGAGCAAATGTTGGATCATTTAACAAGACAGCCCAATTTCCTGAACAGCGTGATCACAGGAGATTAATTGTGGGTGATCACAAGAGATGAATCATGAGTATGATCCTGAGAAAAAAAAGACAAAGTGCTGAATGGCACACGACAACATCACCTTGCCCAAAGAAAGCTTAGATGAGCAAATCAAAAATCAAGTCACTGTTCATCACCTTTTTTGATTCTCACATGATCATCCACAAAGAATTCGTGCCAGAAGGCCATGATTAAAGCCCATTTGAAAGGCCACCACTTCGGCACCGTGACCAAGACTCTGAACACCCTCACAGCTGACGATTTTAAGCACTGCTACTAACAATGGCAGAGGCAAGCCTCGAGGAAGCTTGCAGAAATTGAGTAATGTCAAAGTGAAGCCTAAGAATGTATGCACTTTCTTTTCCTCTCTCCTCCTTCCCTTTTTATGTCTAGTCCTATAGTTCACCCCTATTCTATTCAGTTTCTTAAAATAGAGGCTTAATTACTGTATTTACTGTGCATTATTTTCACTTTTAAAGGTATAAATTGCTGTTTCAAAATGCATGTGTAACTTCTTCTGGCATGAGTAAATATGGTACATTACAGATCATCATGATCATCATCCAAGGGGATGAAATGCCATCACAGCAGTTTCATACTGTGTGTAAGTTCAAAGAAATACAACTCTTCGCCTTTGACTCTGTTCTCTCCAAAGAGGATCTGTCTTTCTCGTAATCGCTGAGAAGGAAATCCCAAAGGGGAGAGACAGCGCGAGACAGAAAGAGAAAGAGAGAGGTTGACATGGTAAAAAGCGAAAAAAAAAAAAATGGTGCACTATTTCAGATATACAGCGCTAAGGGATATGGCACAGGTCAAAACACAAATGATTAAAACATGTCATACTACAAAGCCAATGTTAATATGGGGAAATAGTGTGAAATTGGATTCGTCAAAACGGTATGACAGCTGCTAGTGGTTTCTGCATCTTGTAAGTAAGAAAGCTGAAATGCTGACAACAGGATCCTGACATTTATTTGTCACTGATGCTGAGAGATGAGACCGTAAAACGTAGCATTAAGCCTTATAGAATCAGTGCATATTCTGCACAAGACTCTTTTTATTAGCTATTTAAAAAAAAAAGTTTACCTGCTTCATTGAATCAAATCCCTTAGCTTCATCAGCTTCTGCTTGTCACAAATGACAAATGTAGTTAGATTGCTAGCTTACTATTTATTTATTATTATTTAAGAAATGTACTTTTTGACACTTTAAGCTCACATGTTTTCTGAAAGTTGACTCTTCTTCTTCTTCTTCTTCTTCTTCTTCTTCTTCTTCTTCTTCTTCTTCTTCTTCTTCTTCTTCTCTCTCAGCATGGGCACTCTGATCTATATGCAGCTACGCAGCCCCATATGCAGTAAGTTGTGATGCATTGTGTGTTCGGACACCTTTCTCTCATTGCCAGAACTTGCGCTATATGTGGGCAATGTGTGCTACAGTAGCTCTAGTCTTCAATCTCCACTTCCATTAAATGAACCAGTGATCACTTCACCTGTCAGTAGTTTTAATGTTATGGCTGATCGGTGTATAAGTGTATTATACATATTTTTAAGCTTTTGCTTCAGTTGAACTTGTTTAGAAAGTTTGAGAAAATGGGGCAGTGGTAGCCCAGTAGGTTAGGACTCCGGGTTGCTGATCAGAAGGTTGGGGGCAAGGCCCTCAACCAGCTGCTCAAACCAGCCACCAAGGGGTGCAGTGCACACACAGTACCAGTCCCAAGCCTTGCCAATGGGAGAGTTGTGTCAGGAAGCCTATCCAGTGTAATGGAAAAAAAATCTGTGCCAGATCAAGATGCAGACTTGATCCACTGTAACAATCCCAAGGAATGGGAGCTGCCAAAAGGGGAAAAAAAAGATAGAAACTTGTGGGGGGGGGACCACAGAAATAAATAAACAGCTGTTAGTTAGATCATAATTTTTAACCTTAGTTAATTTTTAAAAGAAAACTATAAAAAAAAAACAGCAAGAGTTGTGAAAAACTGTTGACAGACCCCTTAGAGGTTAAACCATATGGTGGTTCTGGATATTGACCAAAATTGGCTAGTGCCATTAATAAAATTATGTCTTTTTATTACATTTTACATATCCAAGGAGTTATGTGTCCTTCAGCATGTGCATTCCTGCTACTTCAATTGTTATTCATCAGGTTAATTTATTACACTAATAAAACAGCCATATCTATTCATAATGGATAGAGGAAAGACTTTCCATCATAACACTGGAGGAAAACAACAATTTCTCACAGTTTGTCTAACTGAGACAAAACTGAAGTAACTAGCCAGGGACTAATTTTATCTGTGTTATAGGGATCACAGATTTTCTTTACCTATAGTGATACTTTGAAAAGGAGAAATTTGTCATTTCCACAGTGAAAATCTGTAAACATGAATATTAAGAAGTATATAGAATAAATCACTGAATGAGCTCTCTCTTTGGACCCTAACCAAATAAACTATCTATAATATCTCTCTCAGTGTCTCTCTCTCTCTCTCTCTCTCTCTCTCTCTCTCTCTCTCTCTCTCTATCTCTCTCTCTCTCTCTCTCTCTCTCT
>JAOVVH010000043.1:20381363-20391995 GCA_028566435.1 Scorpiodoras heckelii
GTTAAATGCGGAGGACAAATTCCTCTGTGTGCAAGCACAGTAGGCCAATACTTCACTTCACTTCACTTCACTTCACTATATGGTCAAAAGTATATGTACACCTGACCATCGCACCCATAAGTGTTTTGTTCAAAACTATGAAACCCTGTGCATTAATATGGAACTTGTCCATCCTTTGCAGATATAATAGACTTCACTCACTTTTCCCAGAAGTCTTCCCACTAGATTTTGGAGTGTGACTGTGGGAATTTGTTCCCACATCATCCAGAAGGCAGAAGAACATTACTGAGATTAGGCCCTGATGTCAGGAGAGAAGGTCTGGCATGCACAGCCTACTGTAATTAAGTAGGTATCAATAACTGGGTATAATAAACGTAGGTACCAATAACTGGTATTAATCAGTTATTGATACCTACGTTTATTATTACCCAGTTATGGGTGTGAATGTCATGCATCACTTGATACAGCCTATCTTTAATTTTGGCAAAATACAGGTAGAAGAGTGCAGCATCAAGGGGAACCCTTTGACCATCAATTACTCACACTTGATCAAAGGTATGATGGTCATAGCACATCTGCTCCAGAGGGAAATCCCCAGTGGACTTGGACTCTTACCTGGATTTTGTCCATCCCTGCTTGACCTCTAGCCTGGGTCGCTGGTCCTGAAAGTGCCCAGGGTTCCTACAATGCCAGCAGCCCAGTCCTATTACCTGCACCATGGTAGTGGGCTCATGGGCCATGGGAAAGACAAACCAGACACAAGAGAAGGCACAACCTGCTCGATCATTTCCTCAGCATCGTGGACCCCACAACCAGTCACCTCCTGCATGCATCCCGCAGTTGTTGGCTGAAGATGAAGGGTCAACCTGCCATGCCGTACTAGTGGGTGAGAAACTGCTGGTGATGTTGCTCTGGTGACCAGCAGACCCAAGTACTCCAAAATGATGGTGGCCAGTAGCTGATTGCCAGGGAGCTGTGCTCCCCCAAGGGGAGCAGTAGGAATTGCCTGGCCCACTGGTCCTTTGGCAAGCCCCATGCTTTCGCTGAATGCTCAAACAGGTAGACAAACGCCTCCACATCATCCAGCAGCCCCATCTTCGAGAGGGATGGAGGAGGAGCAGACAGGGTGGCCACTGCAGTGGATGCTAGAGCACGTGACACAGCATTCGCCAGTCTTCTACCTGTTGCTCCCCTAGGGCTAGGGGTTTTTATTCAAATGAGAAATAAACGTGGCTTTGCAGTATTTTAAATTAAAGTAAACTTGTGCTCTGTGTCTCAGCTTTCTGGTCACAGATCTCTTGTCACAGCTCTCTCTCTCTCTCTCTCTCTCTCTCTCTCTCTCTCTCTCTCTCCTGTGCTCTCCTGCTCTGATCCTTTAACCCCCTGGTTCCCTGCACATAGGGAGAAGGTGTGAGCGCTTCCCTTTTTTGCTGCTCTTGGCTGTCTCCTGTTGCCAGAGCAGTGCTTGATCATGCTCACGTTGCCTCACCTACATATAGGTGTGATGGACCAGTGGCTATATATTTTTGACCATATAGTGATAGGTTGATGCTGTATTTCGGTTATTCTTATTAGAAGTTGCATGCTGCTCTGTTGTCACAGGGGGGCATTGGTAGCGCAGTTACAATGGTGTTTCATTTGAAAAGCTTTGGAACTTTGCTATCAGTTTAAGCAGAGTGTTAAGATGAGGAAATGAAAGAGCTGGGCAGTATTAAAGGATAAAATAGCTGCTGGATCTGTCATTTTAGGCAGAGATGAAGTGAAGTAGCTCCATTATAAATGGGTAGTTTAATGGCATAGACAGTAACATAGGAAACCACTAATCAAAGGTGCAAAACTGACCAACATGTCCAAACCAAAAATATCAACTAAGACGTTCATTCTAAAATCAATCTTGGATGCACCTGAATATAACATATTAATTATAAATTTAAAAATAGATTCAGTAAGTATGTGTGCATGTATGTACATTGCTGTCATTACTCTGTGATGGTTGGATGCACAAGTAGGTTAGTACCCTAATCCACCTGTGCTCTCTGTAGGGGGGCTGACTAAGCATCCCAGTCTCTTGTCAGTGGGGATATTGAGTATGTCCAATTCCAATTTACCTGGCATTCATGTTTTTGGACTGTGGGAGGAAATCCACACAGACACATGGGGAGAACATGCAAACTCCACACAAAAATCAAACCCACAACCTTCTTTCTGAGATGTGACAGTGCTACCCACTGCGCCACTGCATCGTCCTAGATTCAATAAGACTAGTTATATAAACGTTGTGTTTGCATAAATTAAAAGTATGGCTTTTTAGTTCCTCAATTTAGGTTCAATCAAGCTAATTTCTAAAAGCATGGACATCACAGATTTTTAATGGCACCAATGTGAGCAATAACTAAATAGCAAGCAGAGATAATGGTTTGCATATTATGAGGTTTTAGCACATACAGTACTCCAAGCAATCTTCAGAATCACCTATACCAGCACACACCCTGACCTCCTTTTCAGAACGTGTGTTGTTTTGTAAATTAATGACCATAAAAATGCACACTCTAGTGAACTAGCATGGCCCTCATAAAGGCACTCCAGTTTTGCTGTGATCTGACCAATGCAAAGTAAGTGTGCTGTAATATCCCGAGCTCAATGGCTATGTTTAACCAGCAGTCAGTTCGGGCACTGTTTGCATAGTGAGCAGACAATTTCCAGAGAGGTTTCCAAACACTGTGGCTTAATATAAGATGGAGAGAGAGAGAGAGAGAGAGAGAGAGAGAGAGAGAGAGAGAGAGAGAGAAGCAAAAGCACCCTGCTGAAGAGTCCATCTGTTCTGTGTGCATCCGCCCTGCCATGATGGGCCCAGCTGAGCTGGGAGGCAATTACCATCAAGGAGGTGAAAGTGTGTGTGAAGTGGCCAATTTGGCTGTGTATTTCTGGGGGAACAGCAGTTGATGGTTTTGAATCATCACAGGCAGCTTAGCTGTGAGTGTTAAAGCAGGGACAACTGTCCAGGTGCCAACACACTCTGTTGTCCCTAAAAAGCTAAAGTGGAATGTTTCAGCTCTCTAAGCTCCATGGGTTCGTTTCTGGAAATATGTGTACATATAGGACAGCCTCCAATGAGCTTGAAAAATTTTCATTAAAAGGATCCACTCTAAAATACCCAAAACAACTCCTCATACTTGAGAGGATAAACAGATACATATACTGCAAAATTGTTTATTCCAAAAAAAGGGGGTGAAATTAATTGGCAAGTTCTACAAATGCTGTGTGTCATTGTAGCTTTTCAAAACACACAAACTCCATGCATCATGGTCTCCTAAAGCATTTCCACTGATTCACTTCTCTAACATGTCCCCAGCACATAGATACACAACACACACTCACAAAAAATGTTTGTCTTTCTTGTTATATGGTTTACTTTCCATTGCCATAATTATTAAAGCAGTATACTTAAATCTAACCCTACATTTAACAATGGTAACAGAAAGGAATCTTTTTGGCTATTTAGTTTTGTTTTTTTTATTAAATATTGTAAACATTTTGATAAAAAGCGGTTTTCCACATAGGGACCAACCAAATGTCCCACCAGGTTAAAACTGTTAGATATTCATGTCCCTCTGGTACATTTTGTCCTCAGCAAGATATAAAAACCTGCACGCACACAAAGACACACATACACACACACACACACCCCTCTATCACCCTAACTCAGCCGCAGGGTTACGTCAGTGCAAACCCCCACTCATTACTCTGAAATGAGCCATTAATAAAAGCACATTCTGATTAATCAGCAAGGCGTACATCAGCTGCTTAAGCATATTAAAGATCCAGCAGCAAAGAGCTTTCCATTTAACTATATATTACTGTAGCTAAATACAGCTAAATCTCAGTCCTCAACTTTAAGGACAGTCCTCAACTTTAAAACTGTTCTTTTATGTGTTTAAAGTTATATTTTCCGTATAATAAGATAAATGGCAGAACCCGTGTCAGTTCACTTTGCAGTGCCTAAATATTTGCTTTTCTATAACCCTGCCGAAGTGCCTCGTCACTAGAATAATGCAAATGAGTTTGTAGTAAATGTTGGACTTCCTGAACAGAGTGATCGCAGGAGATGAATCACGGGTGTTCGAGTACAATCCTGACACAAAAGGACAAAGTGCTGAATGGCATGACATCACCTCACCCAAATCAAAAATCAAGTCACTGTTCATACACACAAGTATACACACAGTATATGGTCAAAAAAAATGGACACATTATTTAAAGACACATACAACATACACAGACACAAACATATACAGATGCTTGAAATCCAGGAGATTGATAATGATGGACTGTGGTCTACAATGGCAGATAGTTCTCACTACTTCTCCCTCATGGTGATGGAGAGCCTGGCACAAAAAACATTTGTCTCTGAGACTATAATACGCTGATCCTGGGTCAGAAATGTCAGCTGCCTTAAACCTCTACTCAGCCAAGGAGATTATCTACCATGTGCTTTCTCAATCTTAAGTCCCATCAGAAAGCCTCAGGACTGCCACACAGAGACTGGCTTTGGACTGATAGTAACAGCCACAGTGTCGAAGCTCTAGGCCCCTTATCTCTTTTTATATCCACCCCCTTGCACTTGTAATTTGGGATTTGGATTTCACTTCCATGCCGATTCTATATATGATTACTATATAAATATATTGTATACAATATATACGATACGGAAAGTCTTCAGACCTTTTCACTTTTTTCACATTTAGTTATGTTGCTCCCTTGTTCTACACTAAAAAAAAATAAATATGTGTTCCCCCATCAATCTGCACTCAATACCCCATAATGTGAAAACAGAATTTTTGAATTTTTTTGCAAATGTATTAAAAAAGAAAAAATAAAATTTTGCATGGACATAAGTATTCAGACCCCTGGCTATGACACTTAGCTCTGGTGGCCTCCTATTTCTCTTGATCATCTTTGAGATGTTTCTACACCTTGATTGGAGTCCACCAATTCAGTTGATTTGGAAATTCTCATCCCTGCTTATATATGGTCTCACAGCTGACAGAGCAAAAACCAAGCCATGAGGAGGAAAGAATTGCCTGTAGAGCTCAGAGACAGTATTGTGTGGAGGCACAGATCTGGAGAAGGCTACAAAAAAATTTCTGCTGAACTGAAGGTTCTCAAGAGAACAGCAGCCTCCGTAATTCTTAAATGGAAGAAGTTTGGAACCACCAGGACTCTTCCTAAGAGCTGTCCACCCCACTAAAACTAAGTAACCAGGAGAGAAGAGCTTTAGTAAAAGAGGTAACCAAGAATCCAATGGTCACTCTGGCTGAGCTCCAAAGGTCCCGTGTGCGGATGGGAGAAACATCCAAAAGGTCAACCTTCTCTGCAACACTCCACCAATCTGGGCTTTATGGCAGAGTGGACAAAAAGACATGAAAGCCCACCTGGAGTTTGAAAAAAGCAACTAGAGGACTCTCAGACTGTGAGAAATAAGATTCTCTGGTCTTCTAAGCATCAAGCTAGAAAACCAGGCACTGCTCATCACCTGCATAATACCATCCCTACAGTGAAGTATGGTGGTGGCAGCATCATGCTGTGGGGATGGTCAGGGTTGAGGAAAAGTGGAATGGAGCAAAGTACAGAGATATTCTTAATGAAAAGCTGATCCAAAGTGCTTGGGACCTCAGACTGGGCGGAAGGTTCACCTTCCAACAAGACAGTGACCCTAATCACACAGCCTGAATGTCCTTGAGTGGCCCCAGAACCATGACTTGAACCCAATCAAACATCTCTGGAGAGACCTGAAAATGCCTGTCCACTGATGGTCCCCATCCAACCTGACAGAGCTTGAGAGGATCTGCAGAGTAGAATGGCAGGCAATCCCCAAATTCAGGTGTGCAAACTTTGTGGCATCATACAAAAGAAGACTGGATGCTGTAATCACTGCCAAAGGGCTTCAACTAAGTACTGAGTAAAGGCTTTGAATACTTATGTCAATGCAATATTTTTCCTTTTCAATAAATTTGCAAAAAAAAATTAACATTCTGTTTTCACTTTGTCATTATGAGGCATTGAGAGCAGAATGATGGGGAAAACCTGAATCTTTTTTATTTTAGCACAAGGCCATAACATAACAAAATGTGAAGCCTTGTGACTCCCATTCTGCAGCTGAATGGTTCCACGTAGATACCTTATCACAGAAACTGTTTTGCCCTTGATTCAGTGGATAATCTCTCTTGGATACCGAAGATTTGTACCAGAAATGCTGCTGTAATTGTTAAGGCTGTTCTGTGTTTATCCCAGGATTTTATTCACAATATTCTCATAGTGAACATTCTTTCAACACAATGAAAATTGTGTGCCTTTTCTCTTCTAGAGCTTTGTATGATGATATAATGATTTGTAAGCCCACCATCCAGTGTCCCCCAGAAAAGCCTGGTTTTCCTTGCCACTGCTGTGTATGTAATGTATACAAATCAAATTTGAGTAACTTGAATATAAAAATATTGTTGCAGTTATTATTATTAAGATGCTGCTGCTGTTGCTGCTGCTGCTGCTGCTGCTGATGATGATGATGATGATGATAAATGATAAAGCTAAAAAACAGAGTTGGAAAAAAAAGAGATTTGCAGACTTTCTTGAACTTTCTTGAAATCTTAGCTCCCTGATTCATAGGAGGAGGAGATTAATTCAGTTCCATTTTTCAGACGCTTCTAAGAGTCAGTGCAGCTCTGCCAACCCCATGTTGGCTGGAGGCAAGAATGTGCTGAAATAGACTCAGTGGTGAGACAGTGGACATCAGTATGCTTCTGATTACTGATCACTGAGGCTGGCAAAGCAAGCACACCAAAGGCATTATTTGATTCAAACACAAGCCCCACCGTATCCACATCTCCAACATCCAATTATTCTAGGGCCTATAATTCCATTTGAATAGAGGAAATCATTTCACAGCTTCACGGAGGCTTTTCAATAAACAGCGTTTCAAGGGTTCCAAAAGCAACAAACAATTTATCACACAGAAGGAGTGACTGAGATTGCAACTCAATCTAATATTAACCAGCCTTCCCTTTCCCCCTTGACGTGAGCTATGCAATAGAATGCAAAGAGGATATGAAGAGAGCAATATGTGGGCCAGGCGACAGATATGCAGGTGGTCTGTACTGCAGGTAAAAGCTAATGAGCCTGAGAGTGACATCAGAAATAGGCAAGAGACACTCCAAAGGCATGCTGAAATAAATATGAGTTCCAAGATTAATACAGACTTAACTACGCAGCTCCGGGATCTCAAGTTTGATACTGAATTCGGGTTATTGTCTGTGTTTAGTTTCACTTGTTCTCCCAATGTGTTTGTGGGTTGAATAAACTAGTCAGTTAATACATTCAGTAGTCACTGATGTGGAAAGTTGTTGACTACTGAGGGCAGTGGAACAAACAGTGAGACAGATGGTAAAAAGAGAGAAGCAGGTGTTGAAGAAAGCAGGCTAAATGTATATTCAAGGATAAAGCCGATTCTACAGTCTGCTGTAAGAGCACACTGAGACAATTCGTACTTTTTTTTCCCTAAACGGATATTTATCATATCATATTGTGATGTCAGAGGTGAAGAGGGATGTGAATACGTCATTTTCCATAACCCAGCTCTTTAGCAACAGGTCACTTTTTTAGGAACATGAAGGTGACAGAACCAGGGGAGAAAGACTACATGTACTACGCTTGAAGAAAGGTGGAAAAGAGCAGGGGAAATACAAAGACATGCATCCCACTCATGGTACATGCACAAATTACAGTCCTACCTACAGGGCATAATGGGAGCGATGCATACACCCGCCCCCTAACCTCCAGATCTACTTCCTAGATCGAGTGGCAGATGCCACGATATGATGTAGAGTGGTGTGAACGAGACATGTTTTTGAATCCCAGTTCAGCCTGATCCCAAAGGAATTGCTTCTGCATTTGTATTTGTTGTCCTTTAAAGCTAAATAAAATGTAAATAAAATCATTGCACAGTGGCCAAGTGAACTCCATCGTGACTAGTGCTGTGTGAAAGAGCACTTCTGGAGCCACAAGCTTATTACACTGATTTTTTTTTTTAACAGCATAAAAACAGTGAAGGTGGAAATTTTATTTGTAGTGTGTGTATGGCTGTTAATTAAAGACATGTTTTTTGCTAAACAATACAACCTCTTAAAAGAAGAATGTCCTAAAATAGTTTTTGCTTTATCAATAGAGAAGACAGTTAGTCAAATACTTTTTTGAATTTCAGTTCAACTAGTAAACGTTAGCAGTCATGCAAGTCCTAACAAAACATGGTGGTAGGTTCACATTATCCAGGCATTGCATCCATCATTGCTGGGAGACCCTGGATCCACCAGAGGCTCCGGAGCCACCATGACCCTCATCAGGATAAAATTGTTACTAAAGATTTCTCTCTCTCTTTCTTATTCCTCAACAGGCTTTTATTACAAGGAACGAGATCAATTTGTACAGTCAGATGTGATATAAGGCAGCAATTGTCAAAATTCTCTCTGCCCAGCTCTCATCTCATTTTGCTCCCTATTTCATTGAGATCAGAGGCTGAGTGAATCCAGAGTTTCATTTCCATAAATGCTTATGAAGTCTCAGATTTAAGAGTGCTTGTATGGATAGCTGATGTCAGCGCATTTTACTGAGTCTTATTCAGCAGCAAAAGGTACATTTATACATGACACTTTTGAAGGAGCAATAAGCTGAATTTTTTCCATTAAACTTGTATGCATAGGATTTTGAAAGGAGATGATGGCTAGAAAAGGCCATTCTTCTCTACATAGGTTACTTCCTTTTTAGTGCTTGAAAATAGGCAGCAAATCAGTATTATCAAACATGAAATGTGACCATTTGACCTTCAAAATTCTTCGGAAAAAATCAGTGAATGAGATTTGAAAGATTTGAAAGCTTACAGGCCTAATACAAATCTGCCACAATTTAGACAGGTTAAGCCATTTGGGGCTATATAAGAGGATGTTTGTGTACCGGTACATACTTTTCAGCCTATTAAGGTTCATCCATTTTGCTGGAGAGTATGACATGGTTATATAAAATGTCAGCAATCACGGAAAAAAGGTGAAGCTTACAGATATCATTAACACAACAGCCTTGCATGAGGTGAATGCCGGACTCCTTATTATCTGCCATGCTCTATCCGTTATCCATTAGCATAATGATAACACAACACACCTCTCTGAATACCAAATGTGTGTTCGCTGTCAAAGAGGCCTGCTTAAGATCGATAAGACACATATTTACTCATCGATATCAGTGGAAAAAGCTGATTTGATTCAGCATGGATGGGAGCGTGTCATAGCAGAAAGTTGACAAGGTTAAACATCACTCAAGATATATTCATCTCCCAAGATTTATTCATCTCCCAAGATTTATACTGCAGGGAAATTGGATGTGCACATTTTGGCCATGGAGACTGATGCTATATGCAATTGCTGAGGTCTGATATTCATGCAGCACTTTCATCGAAAGCAAATGGATGGTGTTTCATATCTTGCCCAAGAAATCTCTCCTTCCCTCTCTCTCTCTCACACACACACCTGTCAGGATAGCATTTATCCAGCCAAATCAAAGCACCTAAAAGGCAGAGAAATGACCAAAAAAGACATTTGCATTCCTTAATGAATCATTGGTTTCATCTTCCAAAACCTATTGCTAAACAAATCCTTTGTAATGGTACGACCCTGCTCAATAAAGCTGATGTTTGCATATTCATTTATCTTCTCTCATTAACCCAGGCTGGAACTGGCTTTGCTTCCTGCTTTCTAATCAGCAGCTGCGCACCCCAGGTTGCAACTAGTGCAAACCCTAGCACCAGCACAGTGTCCAAAGACACCCCGAAATCATGTACCTTTCCAAAAGCTTGAAACAGATTCTACAAAATCGAATTACCTGCTTCTGTGGAAAATCTGACAAAGTGGAAACTGTATTATGACCTCAGAAAATTGGGAAACATTTTCAGTTGTTGTTGTGGTGACCATGTTTCCACATCCGCACTCAATTCAGTTAAGTCTCATGCAATCTTGGAGGAGTACAGCAATGTGTGTGTCTGGGTATGTGAGTGTGTGTGTGTGTTCGTTCTTCTGTCTGCCTCCTGGATAGGAATTCTACTCTAGCCTCTGCTGGCTAATTAGGTAATGAGCAGTGATTACAACTGTTTTGCCATGTCCTTTCACAGAACTCCAATGCTCCGCCCCTACTGACTCCTCTCCCACACATAGTCTACTCAATAGCTCTGAAGCTGGAAATAATATGCCATTGGTAAATTAAGCTCAAGTAGATAACCACAAAGGGAAAATGGTAGTACTTCAGTGTAGTGGGTTACATAATGTGTTTACACATTAATTCATTGCTAATAAGTAATGAATACAACATTGATTGTAACTCTTTAAATGTTCACATACACCACTGTTTCAATGTAAAATATACACCGATCAGGCATAACATTATGACCACCTCCTTTTCTCTACACTCATTGTCCATTTTCTCGGTTCTACTTACCATATAGCTACACTTTGTAGTTCTACACTTACAGACTGTAGTCCATCTGTTTCTCTACATACTTTGTTAGTCCCCTTTACTCTGTTCTCTAATGGTCAGGAC
>JAOVVH010000043.1:20652836-20666476 GCA_028566435.1 Scorpiodoras heckelii
TTTATTGCCAAGAAGCATTGTTACAACAAAGAAATAATCTACCAAACACAAATTTCCTTATTTTTGTGCTATGTTTATATGTAAACTGGAGTAATAAGCATGATGTGCAATTTACAATCCTTATTTTTTGATGTCCCATCTATGAGATCAGAATTCGGTAAGGCAGATTTTAGTTATTCCACCTCCTCATCATGCAGACTTGCAGACATATGTGAAAGTAGTGGAATGAATCTCATTATCGGATTTTATGCTATTTATAAGCGAGCTGTTTCATTATGAATGCCTTTCTCTCAAAAAATATGTGGCAAAAAATATTAACACTCTAGTAAAAAAATAAATAAATACAAACTTTATCTTTGAAAAAATATATTGTAATAAATGTTCTCAGTCTCCACTGCCTTTATCCAAATATAAGGTTGCACAAATAATATCACTTTTTTCTCATCCAACACCATGGGTTAAAAAAATTATAATTTAAAAAAATGCACCCTGCACAAAACAGCGTATAAAAATACACATTTCTGTACGAGTCTGGATATTATCCATAATCTAAAACATAGTGAGAATAAAGCTGAGGAAGGAAAAAAGAAGAACTCAAAGCTTACAGAGAGAATTAGCTTTTTTGGGTTGTCAAGTTTCAAAATGAGCTATATTCAGCATCCATAACAACAAGCTGTTTGTAAGTGTCACACACCCAAAAGCATTTCCTGAAAGCAAACCTACAAATACAGCACAAAAACTTCACTAAGAGTAAGTAGAACTATAATTATAATATTTTGATATGATCATAAGAGACCAAAACTGGGACCACTGGGATGTTTGTTTTTTTTTAAAAAAGTAATGTCTTCATGAAAAAGTGCATGAAACCTTCATGGTAATCTCTGATGGATCATTGATGCTTTGCATTGAGCTGTTTTGTGGATGATGGTTCATGTGGTTGACGTCAACCAAGTACCAAGATATTTTAACCCAAACTGGTAAACTCTACAGCAACTGGATATTTCAACAAGAAAAATACACCAAACATATATACAAATCAAAATAAAACTGTATGCAGGAACCTAAAATCAATGCTTTGGAATGGTCATTCCCGTCTCCAGATTTGATTCTGTGGTCTTAACTGAAGTTCCACATGAACAAACCTGAAAATATAACAGAGCTTACAATGCTCTGTATTGAAGAATGCCTTCAAACACCTATCCTCTTTTTTTTCCATAAAATTAACTGCAGCTCTTTTTTGTTTCTTTTAAAACAGAAATATGAAAAGTCATTTAACATCACAATAACAATATCATGATCATAGCAGAATGAATAAATGAAGAAAAAGCAGTCAGTCACAGAAGGTAGGAGGAAGAAGAAATGAGCATTACATCAAACCTGAAGGAATCTCAAATTTCACCCTTCGATGATTTGTTATATGTTATTAGTTTTACTTCATCCACAGAAAATGATTTCATTATCTTCACTGTTTTTTTTTCATTGCAAAAGCATGACTATATACACTCCAAAACAGAAATGTGTCATGACAGATTTTGTAGTGTAGCTGAAGAGCTCAATAGATGACATCACTGCATCATCTAAGGCAGTATGCATTTTACTATTTAGTGTTAGAGTCAGACCTATAGTTTCACCTTTTGTTATGTTAATGTGTAAATATGTCATATGAATTATCAATATTTTAAAATTAACATAAGAGTCACACACTGTGACACTACTGAGAAAGGTCTGAAGTAGTTAGAACATACAGAGCACTATTACTGAGCTTACAAACTTTATTCATAAGTTATATATCTCCGGCAGGGATTGGAGATGTGCTACTTTCTGAAGATGAACTGGCATTGATGTTGAAAACCTAACTTTTAAAAATGCTACTTTTCATTTCACTAATGCTATAAGAAGGATTACAAACAGAAAATTCTTATACTGTTAGAGAAAAGAAATATGGCATAGCAAAATCACTGAAAACTCAAAGGAACTTTGCCTACAGGAGGAAAATGGGAGCTGCTAGCTTGTTTCCTTGGTCTTTATAAGTCATCAATCTACCAACAGATTTCAAGGCGAGTCTGTAAACGCGTAAACATTGTGAACCCTCGAGCTTTAACACACATAGGAAGCTCCACGCACATCTCTCCATCTTGTTAGTCTTGCAAAAATCATGACCACTCATGGTGTGCTTTGTTCACTGTGCAGTTGACAGATGGAAATTCTCCATTAGGCTGTTCTTCTCATCGGTCTATTAAACTGACACTAATTATGGTGGATTTGCATAACTGCGGGCCCAGCCATCAGAATGCTCTTAGGTCCGTATCTGTCAGACAAGTCATCAGTACATCAACTGAAGTTACAGCACATGGTTCAGGAGCTATTTCGTAACAACTGCAAGCATGGCGAACATTCAGTGTGATATTAGGTGCTACTTTTATACATAGTGACATTTACATGGATCGTATAATACGAAAAAATGAGTGCTTTAAAGGCAGAGTAAGAATGTCTTATGAAAAAATATACACAGCATAGTCTTTGCATACTGTATTATCACTCTTCTTTATATTATATTGCCAATCCCGGTTCAAACTGTATTTACAGTCACATCCACGATTATTGGCATTGTTCAGGGGAAAATCTGTTACATAAAATAAACATTACAGACAGATATTCTAATTCTGCACTCACTCTGCACTGTCTTACCTCAAACTTTGCATCTTAAATAATACCATTTACAATATTATTTAGAAAATAAATGCATCCTGACATGCTTAAAAATATTTTGCACACATATATAATCCTTTTGTCATCCAGCACATATGCAATCAGTATTTAAAATGATTATGAGAGTGACACTATGAGTAGCCTGAGGAGGGAAGAATATCAGTATATCAACTGAAGTTGCAGCACATCTGTTACCTAAAGTTTAATGCTATGCAAGCATTCACTGTGAAATAAGTGACATTTACTTTAACTGTATAATGCAACATAATGCTTATGTGCTTTATAGGTAGAGTAAGAATGCTTAGCCATATGCAAAATATAAGAATTTATGAAAAATCACATACTGGTCTTTGCATACTGAATTTTGAGCTGCAGTAGGTATAAACAAGAGATGCAGCTTGCAGATTATTAAAAATGGGAAAAATCCAGACATTCAGAGAATCGGTTCCTTCTAGTCTGAGCAGTTTGTGTTCAGTCTTCGTGAGGTCAGTTCAAGTGATTATTGGTCAGTCATTAGCCAACTGATCACTTCGGCCAGCTCTCTACTTTTCAACACCATCAGAACTGTATGACAGAATACATTTTCCTACAAATTTCGGCAAATCAAAGTGGGCATAATTAGGACTTGACAATGTTTTAAATCTTTTAAATATTCCGGCATTATCCCAAAGAAACTTTGCATTTGTTTTCTTGCATATGTGAATAACTAACCCACTTTGGTTTTACTAATTTTACTGTGCATTGTATAATGTTGATGTCGATTACAGAAGCCACAAAGTACAGCAGATCCTCTCTCTGAGAAGGGCCTAGTGTCATCTCTAATGGTTTAGCAAGTCTCCAGTGAACAAACAATCAATTCTTCCACTACTGAAGATGGGCTTTGTCTTTAATGTCTGGAGGTTTTCCAGATGTATCTTCTACCTGGCCACTCCACCAAGACAAATGGATCTGTACATAATGAGGAGCTTTTAGCAGAGATCAATTTGTGCTTTCCATCAATGTTGTGGCCATATTTTTAAAGCCTGCAAAAGGATGTATCTTTGGCCAGAGGAGAGAGAAAAGAAGGACGGTGTAGCATATGGAGGCTGCACTGTGCTTTGTAAGCACTTAGTCATGATTGCTCACCAGGTCTCATGAATTAGTGTCCATCCTTAAAAGTGTAGGCATCAGGCCCCTGCTCAGGTTACACTAGATCTTCTCATGAAATATAATCACTGAAAAGGTCAATACAGTATAGATATTCTTGTCAAAACGATTGAAACCAAGGACCATTATACCCTCAGGGACTTGAGAATATTCATTATTACTTAATCATTGAATCAGCCATAAAAGAAAGCTTAATTGTTCCTGCCACACCAGTTGATTTTTTCCCCTGTCAGCATTATGAATGACATTAACGGGGTGATTATGAAGACTTGTCACTGTAAAATTGATCAATCTCTCACACATTACACCTTCTCCTCTCTTAGCAACTTTCTCCATTTCCTCCCACCTAATTAAAGTTCTTTCAGGTTTGTCACAATATAAAACTTTCCCATTAACTTTTAAATTATATTCATCTCAGTTAATTTCTTTCAGCTAATTTGTACATTTCAGCTTGAAACTATCCTTTCCACCTTTATTACCACTTTGGGTTCACAATTAACAAGTCCTGAGAACAAATGTAAAGACTCCATTTAACCCTGAACTCATCAGTGCAGTCTGTTCAGAAGAAGAGCATCTTCAATTTAAGAAACCCACCACAACCTGAGGTGCAGCTTCTGATTTTTGTAATATACAGGATTTGAAGAATTTTTCAGTGTGTTAGCCACTGGTCCTTCAGATTCAATGGATCAAAAAGAGTGGAACATCCTCCCCAGAAATGAAAGATGAAAAATGAAAAACATCCAGATATACTAAAGAGAGTGCTGCTCCTTTAGAAAAATCAAATATCAAAATATCTCAATTCTAAATTTAAACTTTCAGCACCCAAACAACAGTGAAATTCAAAGAAATCTGAAATATCTATTTTGTTTACATAAACAAGCACTTTATGTCCTTTGGTCATAATTTTAGAAATGCATATAATTTTGGACAATTCCGACTCCCTTCTTAAATTAACAATAAAACCATCTTAAGAAAACAATGATAAAAACTTCATCTTTCTATTCAGATTTTTTTCTTACTTTTCAACATCCAGATAATATTTTCCTTGTATGTCAAAACATGCTGTAGCTTCATGGACATTTGTAAGAGGACAGATTTTTTAAATAATAGATTTTTTTAAATAATAGATTTAGTTAAATAAATAAGTTAGATAAGTATATTCTGCATGCATCATATTAAAGCAAAGCTAATGTGTTGGGCTACCTTTCAGTTTTTTACAAAGTACTGCAGAAATATCATTTTTACCACAGTCATTACCACCACACTTCCCTCTGTGATAGAAAAGAGTGTGGTGGAAATGACTGAAATGACTGAAATGACTGAAATGCCAAAAGTGCCCCAGCTGAAGAAACCCCCTTATACAGTCTCCTCCAAAACTATTTGTACCCCTGGTAAAGATGAGTAAAAAGATTTTCACCATTTGGTGAATAATCTCACACTGAATAAAACACATTTACACATGTGGCACAATTATTGGCACCCCTAGAAATTCTTAGAAACAAAATGTGACTGAAGTATTTTTTTATTTATACACAGAGGTATAATTAATTTAATCTTTTTAGTCTTTTAGGGAAAGACAAGAAAGTACACATTTCAAATAAGGGAAAAGTGTGTTGACCTTCATAAGTAAGGGAATGGCTATAAAAATAGGTACTTATCTGTAAATGCCCATACCTACAATCAGGGCAATCATTTTAACATTCCTATCAAATGGTGCTGTGACAAACTTGACTGGAAGATGACCCATGTTTATTTTGGCCCATGCACATTGAGGAGGATGGTAAAAGTGGCAAAAGTATCCCCAAGGATCATTGTTGAAGACTACCAGAAAAAAGTAGCATCTTGGGATAACCAAGTCTCCAAAACTGCCATCAGGCACCACCTCCATAGCAAGAGATTATTTGGAAGGCATGCTAGGAAAAAGCCTTTCCTGTCATCTAACCACAAACATAAGCACATGGACTTTGCTAAATGCTACTGGGACTTTGACTGGAATTGTGTTGTCTCATCAGATGAAATGAAAATTGAGCTTTTGGCAACAAATATTCAAGGTTTAGTCTAAAAAGAAGGATGGCTACACTGAAAAGAACCCACTGTTAAGTTTGGTGGAGTCTGTAACGTTGTGGAGCTGTGTTTCTTCCAAAGACCCTGGGAACATCGTTAGTGTATATGGCATTGTGGACTCCATGAATTACCAGGATGTTTCAAATCAAAGTCTGTATGCCTATGACAAGAAACTAAAAAAAAGTCCAGATCAACACAAAAATTGTTTACTGAACACAAAATCAAGCTTCTGCCATGGCCATCTAAGTCCCCTGATCTAAACCCCATAGAAAACCTGTGGGGTGAGCTGAAGAGGAGAGTGAACAAGAGAGGCCCTAGGACCCTGGACCATCTGGAGAGATTCTGTAAAGTGGACTGGTTTCAAATTTCCTGCTCTATAGTCTCCAACCTTATAAGATGTTCCAGGAGAAGACTGTGTTTTATTGCCAAAGGGAGGTTGGACAAAGTATTGAATGTGGGGTGCCAATAATTGTGGCACATGCGGTTTTGTTAAAAAATATTATTTCTTGATTAGATGAAATAAATGAATATATTTAATTGGTAAATTAGTTGGCTAGTAAACTTGTCTTTTTCTCATTTTTTTCAGTGTAAGATTCACCAGAAGGTGAATTTCTTATAACCCTTTTTACTTATCTTTACCACGGGTGCCAATAATTGTGGAGGGGACTGTATTTACATGTTGTTTATACCATGCAAATTACTGTATTAAATATTTACATGCACACAATATGCCACAGTTATATTGTACCATTATTTCATTTAAAACCAGAACACAGATGTGTCACAGATTAAAGGAATAAAAAACAACATAAACTGTCTTGGGAAACAAACTGTCAAGAGACACCAGAACAGCTTTAATTCACCAAGGCATTATTCTACAAGTCTCTGGATTTGTATATTAACCTCGTTTGATTGATCCTTTTGTCCAATGGGACCCTGAAGACAGCCATCCTACACCCTCCCATCTTCACCACCTTTTACAGAGGGACAGGTAACAGTATCTTGAACAGCTGTCTCACCAGGTTATATGGGAACTGCACAGTCACTGGCCACAAGACCCTGCATCGGAGTCCCACTTCCAACCATCATCACCTCATTTAATAACTGCTACATCTGCAAATCTACCAGCATTACAGACGACCCCTCTCCCCTATCATCACCGTACTGCCCTCTGGCAGAAAATACAGGAGCATCCGTGCCACCGTCAGCAGCCTCTGCAACAGTTTCTTCCCTGAGGCACTTAGATTACTCAATACCCTACCGCCTCAAAACGGTCACCTGGGTTAAGGACTCAAGACCACTGCTCACCTGTAGTTTATTAAGCTGCAACAGACACTTGACTACACTAATCAATATATTAGTACATACACACACACACACACACATATATATATATATATATATATTTGCACTTTATGTAGCCTTGTGTACTGCTATGTATTGCACTATTGTCCTGGAGAAATGATATCTCATTCCAATGTATATTGACTGTCCACTTTAAAAGGAACCCTGCTGATTTTTGCCTAATTTATGTGTTTTTTTTTTACTAATCTTAAACTGTCCAGTTTAGGTTTGTCTGTGCCCATGATAGCCTTAGATTCCTATTACTGGCTGAACCCAGTGTAGTCTTCTGCTGTTGTTGCCCTTCCACTGTATAGTTCAATGTTTTGTGCATGCTGAGATGGTTTTCCGCTCACCATAGCTTTAAAGAGTGATTATATACGTTAGTAGATACTTCCTGGCAGCTCAAACCAATCTGGCCATTTTCCTCTCACCTTTCTTATCAACAAAGCATTTCCACCCATGTAACTGTTGCGCAGTCCATTTTTCCCCCTTTTTCCCCCACACCATTCTGTATATACGCTAGAGACTAGTGTGTGTCAAAATCCCAGGAGATCAGCAATTTCTGTAATACTCGAACCTGCACAACTGGCACCCACAACAATGCCAAGGTTCAAAGAGATCAAAATTTTCCCACATTCTGACATTGTGCATTATGCATTGTGCATGAGACAAGCTGACTGGATAACTGCATAAATCACCAGATGTTCCTATTAAAGTGGATAATGAGTGTATATAAGCTATACAGAGGAATGACAATACAAAAAAAACACTTGACTCGATTACAGCTGAGACAGGACACAACTGAGCAGTTGAGGGTTAAAAGCTTTGCTCAAAGGTTGGTGATGCTGGGATTTCAACTCATGACCTTCCAATCCACTTGCCCAGTCACCCAATGCCTTAGCTGCTGAGGTACTACTTCCCAACATGACAGGAATGAACACTGTTCGTCTTACAGATTTAAACTCCTTCCCTTTTGATTAGCTGTTCAACTGGTTTGAGAATTGGGACTGCGATGGCCAAAGTTTCGTTTGCACAAGCAATGTGCGGATTTCTTTGTACCATTCAGTGGACCCTTATACCCTGTGTTGTCATCCTGTAAGTATCCAATCCCATCAGGATAGAAAAGTTTTATCATAGAATAAACATGATCATTCAGAAGAACTCTGTAGTATTTGCAGTGACCTGCTCCTTCCATGGCACAAGTGGATCCCTAACTATGCCAGCAATATCCCACAGCACAACAGAGCCACCAGTTTTTCCTGTAATGTGTCATGCACCTGTAGCTTTCCAAGCCCTCCTGGAGAGAGAACGAACAAATTATAATGGAATAAAATGAAGTACAGAAAAGCTTATTTATATGGTTTGGACGAGAAGAGTAATCACTCCATAAAGCCTAGCACTAAATCACCCACACCTAATTAAATTGCAGAGGAGCACCAAAGTCATAAAACTAAATTGAGTAAACATGTTTCATTAAAGCTCTGATGGGACCTTAGAATAAATGGCCTGTGATGGTATCCCTCTGATGGGATCTCGGAATAAAAAAACACTTCCCGATGTTTCCGTTGATAAGGAACCCAATCACCCAAAAAGGCAAATAATTTTTTTTGAACTGATGATCACTTTCATTCTTTCCCTTGATGACTCTTTGTGGTTTTAAAAACAGCCCCGAATTATGTTCCACCTTGACTCTTGGTACCACCATAACCCACACTCACTGCGGCACCCACTAATGGATGCAATGTTTTCCTTGTTTTCTATTGCATTCCTTGCCAGCATTTCTCACTTTCTGCACTTCCCTAGCTCTCTTGCCATCGCTCCAGTGTTCCTCTGTGTCAGGTGACAGAATGCAGTAATCACAGTAGTAGAGTCGAGACCTTGGACAGCATCCAGGACTGTCTGTATTACACCATGTTCTATAGCAGAAAACCCTTCAATTTGGCCTGGACTACAATCACACTCCTAGAGACAGCAACTAATGTGCTTCTTACCCCTCTGAGAGGTAAACGCTAAAAAGAAATATGTTTGTGGGATTTGGCCATTATGTCTCAGCTTCTTCAATAATAAAGCATTTCATACATGCAAATGGGTACCAACATGCCCCAGAGCTCAGTAACTAAAACAAGTATATATCTCTTTGACAATATAAGAAATGATATAAAATAACATTTAAGTACCAGCTTTCTCACATGCTGCAAACATTAATGTATGACTATTTATTTATAAAATTACATATGCTTTGTAACAGATGCCTGACCTCTGATGATACAGCAGTTGTTTCTAAAGTATCAAACGTGGACTCTTGTAATGCATAGCCTGGCAAATTCATCTCAGGGTTTGACAGAGACATATTTAGGGCAATTAGCAATTTTGTGCTATTGGTGAGGTTATTTCGCTCATTAAAAGTATAATGAAGACAACTCAGTGATTTGCATGTTAGGACTAACAAAGTCATCACTGTGACATTTATTAAGTTGCTTAAAGCATGACCCTGAGCCCCTATATGATTATTACAGTGCAAAATATCTCCATGTGTCTTCTTCCATATGTTTTTCTGTAAGATATATAGCAGGAGAGTTCATAGATAGACAACGGAGTTTTTTTTTTCTAAAAGAATAAGTGTTAAATTCTGGATTAAACAACACTAACCTTAGTATTTAATTAATTTAAAAAGCCCCAGGCATATACATGCCAACAATAAAATCAAGTGAGCATTGTAAATTTCTGTCCTGTTTTCTTCAATAATAGATAAGAGAAAACAGGAAGGGAATTTAAATGAATGTAAAATGGCAAACTGCATAAAATTTTGTTCGCACCCATTAGCTAAATTAAACCATTTTAAGAATGTCACCATAAAGGATTAGAAAGTCAACGAGACTTTCTTCTGCTACACTTTCAGGGACACAAGCACATTCCTAAATCACTGTAGCTTAACATGTGCCTTTTAACAGTTTCTCACAGTTCGATGCAATCGCAATCATAACATTTACTGATTATTCAACAAGGCATTTGTGCAGCCAAGGCAGATTATTCACCAAGGCATTTGTGCAAAAAATGCTTAAACAGTCAATGTTTGGAAACAGTAATTTTTAAAAAAGATTTTCACAAAACATCTAAAAAGTAGCTGTCATTAGTTTTAGCTATTTGACCTTCACTCAGTAAGTTAACATTTTACTATCATTAGGAAACTATTGGCAATGAAGGCCAAGCGCCACACCTCAGTGCCTCTCCATGACAAATTCTACATGATAATGTGTCAATAAAAATACGATGAATCTTAGGTGAAAGTACAATTACAATGCAATGATGTGGACAACCAGCTAAGTGAAATCCATTATACCTTGCTATGTATCACACATGGGAACTTCAAGACTGATATTTGGCAATGACTTGAGCACAATCTTACACCATCCACTTTGGCAATACTGATCTATGAAAGTTTTTATTTGACCACTGTTTTTGCTTATGTAATAACTGGTAAGCTCAGTGGGTTTTTATTCATCCTTGGACTATCAGTGCCAACAGGAAACTGTGAAGCAATATTACATGCACTCCTAAGGTGAAACAGCATATTAAATTTGATGTAGAGTGTTATTGTTTTGCATACCTCCTGTTCTTCACAGGCTCATCAGCACACTTTTATGGCTGTTGTTTATATAACAGACAAAGGCTTGAAAGCTTGGTGATTTTGCCTTTCAGTGTTTACAAAGACACGAACAACACCACAGCTGTATAATAACATTATTCTATTTTAGAGCTGCTGCAGCTTTCATTATAGCCTTAATGTAGGCTGTAATTGCTTCAAAGAATTGCATCGTGGTTTTCTATGTGCTCTTGTGTCTCCAGTCTGCTAAAGATACAAAAAAGAAACCCAGGTGCATTTCAAAGACCTGTTGGCTGCTAGCCTAATTACCTGTTGACAAAGTAGGCCAAAGAACCGCAGAGGCGCACAGGCCATTTTTATATCATCCGCTGCTGAAATAAGAAGCGTTGTGCTTTTCGTTGCGAGATAGAATTTGCATTAAATATCTACGTCATAGAAATGTGAATACACTTTTTTTTTTTTATTCATGAGCCAAACGGAGGAAATATGACAACAGAACAACGGAGTGACATCAATCAACTTACATATGGGAATAAGATGTGTACAATCAAAGGTTCAAAACAAGAGCCGTGTTGAAAAGTCATTAGGGTTTGATATTTATGATCTGAATATATCTCTTACCAGTTCAGTCCAGTTTGCTTACACGGCAGTTCACTGAGTGTAGTATGTACTTACTTGGCCACTTCCCATGAAAAAAAGGGAGCAATGCGTTAAAACAATCAGCGTATAATTTAGCCGAGAAAAGAAAGCCGCTGACACGCGCGCGTCTGATGTCTGATGTTGGGCCAAATCGCCAGTGATTGTCACTGCAGATTAGACAAGTGGTTTTCTGACTAACTTTCTCACTGTATTAACACTCTAATGCTCGGTTCCTCCTTTCTCCTGGGAATATGTCCTCGTAGGCCGGCGGGGAGTCGTTAACGGGCGGGTAGGAGAACCCGTACACGTGGTGGAGCTCGGTCTGGGCAGGGGCATAGCCCGGTAGTTCGATGGACGGATGGCCGCTTTTCCGCGCCTCCGCGCCGTCGTCCCGCGTCTGGGAGCCGCACACCGCGAGGCTGATATAGGAGACCGAGCGGAAGTCGGTCGCCACGGTGAGCTCGCGCTCCTCGGCCAGCAAGACGGCGCGCGCGCTGCGCCTGTGCGCGCGCCGCCTCCGGTAGAACTGCGCCGCTTGGTAGCGCTTGATGACCACCAGGTTGACCAGCCCGATCAGGCACTCGAGCGCGTTAAGGACGGTCGACGCCACCAGGCCGCGCTGGTAATCCTTGAGGCGCCCGCACGCAGCAGGTACATCCACCGTGTCCAAGCAGTAGCGCGAGTATTTCCGCTCCACGAGCGACACAGCGTCGCCGTCCACGACTGCGCCCGAGAACGCCGTGAGCACGCCGAGCAGGAACACCAGGAGCCCGAAGAGGAAGAAATTGCGGCACGCCGTTTTGCCCTTGCAGCACAGCAGCGCCATGGCCAGCAGTGCCTGTCCAAGTCCGAGCAGGATTCCCGAGTAAAACGCCCCAGCAGCCGCGCTCAGCTGAAAGTGCGCCTTCACTTTGGCTCCCAGAGACAGACACTCGAACCCGACCACGGCCGCGCTCACGGCGCACGCGAACAGCAGGCTGCTGGAGACCACGGCGCACGCTCCTTTCCCACTCAACTTCATTATAATCCTCCTCTGCCTCGTCCGGCCCGTCGCCCTCCTTCATCCTCCTTGGTCCTCTTCGCCAGTTCTTCTTGAAGTGCACTCACAATGGGACATGACTCGCCGATGGCTGCTTGGAGAACGCAGGATGTCCGGAGCCACGTGCCGTGCCGCCGTTTCCCACCGCTTCCCCAACGGATGAATAATTGATGGGCAGGACGCGCTCCGTCTGCGGTAACAGCCGCCCGAATCCAACTTAACACCAGCGATTACCTTCATGACCTTCTCCCGCCATCCACTTCCGCAGGGCTTAGTCGTGAAGACCGAGAGGAAAGACGCTCCTCCCGATCTTACAGCCCTCCAGCGCGCGCGCAGCAGTGAGACTGGCTTCCAGTCTGAGCTTTGAACCCGCTCCACTCCGACTGGCTGCGAACTGGAGAACGCGACGCATAGTGATGCTTTCTTTCACTGCTTTAATATCCTCCTCACACGGAATCTCGCTTTCTACATGGTATAGCCTATTGTATGCCGATGGTAGAATAATGCTTTCAGTAGGAATAATGTTCAGCAGCAGTGATTTAGGCTGGTAGAGAAAAAGAAAGTGATGTAAAGTTCTGCTACGACTGTGTTCGTAACTACAATGATGGCAAGTCGAGGCAAATTATATCACTGTATATGCATTATAAGCCCAAGCCGGGGTTTCTCAGCACTGTATGAGCTGTCCATGGTACTGAAACACTGCCTAGGGTATTTCAGGCGGAGCTGAGAGCGACTTTTTAGGGAGGGACTAATGTTATTTCTGTTTTGCTGACATGATAACTACGTACCCAAGTATTTTGAAATATAAGCCATGAGGATCTACCTGACTTGTGATGATCACTAATGTTTTATCCAACCCCATTATTGAACCTACCGGTTTTGTTTTTAAAAGCGCCCCCATATTTGTTTATTTGTTTATTTATGTTTTTTTTATATACAGGGGTTGGACAATGAAACTGAAACACCTGGTTTTAGACCAGAATAATTTATTAGTATGGTGTAGGGCCTCCTTTTGCAACCAATACAGCGTCAATTCGTCTTGGGAATGACATATACAAGTCCTGCACAGTGGTCAGAGGGACCCGAACATCCCTT
>JAOVVH010000043.1:20745346-20761845 GCA_028566435.1 Scorpiodoras heckelii
CTTCCTGTTTTTCTGTCTTGTGTACAAATAGCCCATCAAACTTCCATTTGCAGCATTGTAGCATTTAAGAATGAGAACTCCTTTAGTCTTCTCCCTGGAGAGAGAATCTTTCACTTAGCCTTTCTTGTGAAGGGCAGGATTTGATTATCAAGCTGATGCAGGTATTTCTGAGTCCTGTTCATGTGTTTCATACACACATTGCTCGTGGCATATCAGACATCATTTACACCAATCTGTCTCCTACCTTCTCCCATACCAGCACAAGCATCTCTGCAGCACAGTGTTCTAGGAGCATCTTCTTTGTTAAAGTAAAACACGTAATGCAGAGGAATTCCTAAACACTTCCCTACCTCTAATTTTGGGTCTCACTTTAACAAAATGTAATTATTTCTCATAGCACCCAACCTTTTACACTATTTATACTTGAGAGAGGTTAAATTAAATAATAAATGATTTGTTTTTCAGTTTTCTAGTTTCAGCAACATTTATCTAGTATTTTTTACATTATGCATGCATTAGCTTTTCCCTACTAAAGGAGCAGTGTGACTGACAGGTACGTCGATCTCCTGAGAGAGACCTGGAGATGATGAAATGTGGGTGTGTTTTGTTGTTTATTGTGTTTGTCTGATGCAACCAGCAGATGCTGCCAGTGCTGCCAGACCCTTGAGCGGTGCTAGAGGTAGAAGGGGTACGGTGACCATGGTGATGAGAACGGGATGCTGCACCTTTGATATCTCTCTGTCACTGGAGGAAGATACAAAGAGGAGGAGCAAGAGGAGGAGGAGGAGGAGAAGGAAGAGGAGGCGCGTGACAATCACACCTGCAGCTGCTGTCACTGACATAATGAATTAGTTTCACGATTTGATTAATTTCTTTTCTTCTGAAGTGGACCTTTATTTCATTTGCTTTGCTGTCCATTAGCTGTTTCATTGTTTTTCTGTTTCATTAGCTTTACTATACTTTTTCATAATTGATTTTAAGTCATGTCAGGCTATTTCCACTCTTATGTTTGGCTTAAAGGTGGCTATGCATACTTACCCTTCAGATTTACACATTTCTTCCCCTGCATCGTCTCTAGTTTCTAGAGATGATTGTGCCTGATGGCACCAGCACAGTTTCATTGCTGCTTCAGAGAAAGTCATCTCTTAGTGAATGCTTGAATTGATTTCAGCTCAGGAGTGACAACGGCATGCTGACAAGATGAATTGAATCTGGAAATGACTGCAGGTGATAAGGCTGAGGTTATAGATACACATGCTGTGCTGCCTCTGGCTTCGATATGCTGCGCTCAGTGCAGGGTGACATGATTAACGGGCTGTTTAAGCATTATCTTTGAGTGAAATAATACTTTCTGTTAAAACTCTGACCCGTTGTTAAGCACTACTGATTGTTCGTCATGCAGCAAGGGAAATTAAGTTGCATAATTCAAACAGTAATCATTGTTTTCATCCATTTTTTTAATGATCTCCAGTTCTCATTTGCAAACAATTAACAGCAGGCTGATTGCCGCCATACGCATTTGGGTTTCACTAACTCAGCGGTCGCCTCCTCGCCAGCTGTCATATTTCCACGGCTTAATAACAGCAGGTAGCATCGGTGGGAATCTGTGGGTTATAAGGCATAAAGGTGAATACGTTCTGATCTCACCATAACAGGACCTGGAGGGGACATCAGCGCTTTACAAACATCACCACTGATAGCATGCTGCTAGCAGTTACCAGACAATATGAGAATGCACCTCGAGACACAACGCAACAATGGACATGTCTCTGTTCAAGACCTGGTCTCGGGGCATGATGGGTAAACAGCAGGTTTATGGGACCTTCGAGCACTTTGCAACAGCCACCTGCACCAGCCAAACACTTTTCATGACAATGACATCATAACATGTTGTCTGTGAGTGAGCAAGTGAGAGAGAGAGAGGGAAAGAGAGAGAGAGCAATTCACAGGCCCAAGTGTCATCTTTACAAGGGAAAAGTGATCTAACGGAGGGAGCACAGGGGTTAGAAGGGGAAGCAAGTCTCAATGTGATTATCATTGGAAAAAAGATGAGGAGACAATGGACGTTTAATGCACAAATGCAGGAAAAAAGTGATATTTTATTACAGCAAAAAGGCTTTCAAAAATTACAGGAAAAAGCAGGAAAATGTGTCTGCTATGGATGGCACTAAAACCCAGTTTAACAGGGTCATAATTCACTTAGGCCTGATGTGTCCCGTCATTCACACGCTCAAATGTGCTGCCCCGAGCCCTCACTCCATTCTCAGAAAGTACACTTTTGACAAAAAAGCACTTTGTTGCTATTACTGTGGTGTTTCAAAGAGGAGTAAGAGCAAAAAAGTGGTGCTTCAAATTTCATTTTTTGATGTCCCATTCAATTGATTAGCTTATACAGTGAAAAACGACCATGTTTCCTTTCAAAGATGGAAGGGCCTTTTGTTACACGTACTATGCAATACAACATAATTAGATAACAGAGGCTACATTAAAGATGATTTATGCCAAAGATTATATCCATGGAGATCACTCCCTCCCAATCTCATATATCCACGAGGAAAATCTGTCTGCCATGCAGACTTCAAGCAAAACTTTTATAACTTCATAAAGAAACATTAATGATTTGGATGGCATCATTTTATATTAATTGATATTTGACATATAAGGAATCAGGGGTGGCATGGTGGGTAGCACTGTTTCCTCACACCAAGAAGGTCCTGGGTTCCATCCCAGGTGGAGAGATCTGGGTCCTTTTTGTGCAGTCTTCATGTCCTCCCCGTGTTTTCTTGGGTTTACTCCAGGTACGCCAGTTTCCTGTTACAGTCCAAAGACATGTAAGTTAGGTGAGTTGGAGATACAAAATTGCCCATGACTGTGTTTGACATTGATCTTGTATACTGATGAAAATGTGTGTATCAACATAATCTTGTTCCTGTCATGAATAGCCATAGATGCTGATGTGATGTTAAAAAACAAACAAACAAACAAACATTAAAAGGAACCATGCATATCTTTTAAATATGCTACATAAGTCTATACTGAATTTTATTCCTGCTTCAGCAAAACCTATTAATAGACAATACAGTGATTTAAATTTTATAAAAAAGTCAATTATAATAAAACATAACAAGCCTGAATGTTATATAAATATTTTTTCATATATGATAATTACTGAAAGCATAATAATAATAATAATAATAATAATAATAATAATAATAATAATAATAATAATATAAAATGAGATTTATATAGTGCCTTTCTCACAAGCCCAAGGTCACTTTACAAATATGGAACAACAATAAACAGAAACAACAATATACCAGACAAAAAAAATGTATCAAGAGAGGTAGTAGGTAGAGAGACATTTGTTTTTAAAATAAAACCTCTAACTTGAATATTAAACTGGAAGGCAGTAATGAGAGACTGACTGCTAAAAGTGTTTTAGAGTTACACAGCATTACTGATCAGGCAGCATTCAGAAAACAAATAACCCGTTCCCATGTAAAAACCATAGACACCAGCATGTTACTTATTCACATTCAGTTTTGTGAAGCACTCAATATAAGCTGACACAGTGTCAGGATCAGTGTATATTGCTCAGTGGCCCGGCTTAACGTTAGCATTAGCATGCACCCTGCGGTGCTTGAACACAGATCACCCGAGCGTAGCAGGAGGATCATTAACCTTAATTACCCCTCTAATCCACTCCCGGCTTTGCAGAGTAAACAGCCAGGCCCATTAGGCTGGATGACTGTCAGCCTTCAGGGCCCCACGAATCCTCTGGCATTGAGCTCTGCCTTTAGGGGATATAGGTCTTCAACCCGTGGATTTTCTCTCTCTCTCTCTCTCTCTCTCTCTCTCTCTCTCTCTCTCTCTCTCTCTCTCTCTCTCTGTTTTCAGTAGCAACATCGCTGGCATCCCTGATGCTTTTGTTTGTTGTCTTTCTCCCCCTCTTTCATGTACCCAGATGGTTCATTTTGAAAAAGCTGGTTACTGATTCCACCCCTACACACTTATTTGGAGTGCTTTTTGTTACTTCTGCCCTGCAGGCATCCCTGCTCATTCTCGTTCAGTTGCCCTCCCCCCCTTTTTTCCCTTTGCTCCCACATTTGAAACAATGTTCCTCAAGGAAAAACAGCTTCCACAAGCTGTTTCTGCACCTTCAGCACTTTTCCTTATTTGCATTTTTGATTAGTCCTGAGATTTGATAAGGAATCAATAGTTGATTTGATTAGTATCACAGACAAATATGTTGCACACTATTATTTTTAGACATTAAGAATGTACCCTGTAGGACACTATCAGTGTAAATGTCTTACAGTCCAGTCATTTAAGTTCCTGATTAATGAAAAGGAGAAGATACTGTCTCTCTGCTTCACTGGTGTTAATCAAATCACACATATGAGAATCTTATATGCAAGTAACCTACTTTCATTTGGTTTCTGGTTCAAAACATTTTTGTTTCCCTTCAGCATCTTTCAGGTCTGCACTCCAAGTATTTCCACCCAGACCCATTTGTATGGCCAGAAAGTGCCATGTTTGGTAACATTTGCCTTAAGTATGAAAAAGGGAACAATAATGCCAGTGCTGAAATGTTGGTTTTCACTGGACATAGTCCAAGGCTATTTCTCTTGACTTTGGCAAAACTCCAGCATGTTATTAAAGTTTTCCTTTCCTGTGCTCTCTCTGGAGTGAAATGTGGGAACTGAACCAAAGTCAGGCTAAGTGAAGTTGCAAGACATTTTGGGGCCTGTGCTGCAGTTTAGGTCTCATGTCGCTGCTGACAGAGTAAAACTATCTGACCCACAGTTCTCTAGTGGCTTTGAACCAAGGATCGCTTTGGAGAAGTTCAGCTATTAGAAGGTCTGTGGTGATCAATAGAGTCTTAAAAGTGTGCATGAAAAAATTTTGCACTGAGTCACTGATATATCAAAGGATGATTGTGAAAAAACAACAACTAGGGGTTCATTTCTACAGGAGAAGTAGCAAGTGCTAAATAAATGTTTCACAACTTTATTGAAATTAGAAGGATTAAGAGTGAAATAACATTGGCTAGGAAATGAACCTTTCCTTTTCGATTAGTTGCAGATGATTCTCCAAGCATTGTTCATTGTTTTGCTCTAAATTTAGTCTCAGAGAAAATCAAATTCATCAAACTGTGTGCATATTTAATTTTGAATAATAGGGGATATGAAAATAGATTTGCCACTGGCCATGTAATTCCATAACAATATTCTCTTCTGACTTTGTGAAACTGTGCAAAAGTCCTTAAAGGAATTGTGGACTAATGTAAAACCAAATAATGTGTAATCACAGTAATCTTTCACTGAGATAACTCAAATATTTACAGTGGGGTTGTCCCAGAATCCTTTGCTATATTTATCCTATGAGCACAACACAAGTTGAACTGTTTTCATCTCTCTCCTGGTCATCTGTCCCTCATGATCTTTAAGAGTAGTCCCTGCTAACCCAACTTCCCAGATGAGAAGCTTTGCTCCCTGTGGCACCATCGGTCGCACTAAAAGCGGTCTGGCCTCTTTGAACAACCGGGAAACATTAGCCCTCACCGCTACTGCCTGGGCCAGCCTCTAATGGATCGCTCTCATTTCATCAACCCACTGACATTTAATGAATATATATTTTATCTCTGCTAGGCCCCATTATCGGAATGCCCAATATGTTCCGAGAAAGAGTCACCCTGGGAGTGTTTGGGCTGGACCAGAAGATCCTCTGGCATGGCACCTGCACACCAATCTCAGGCCTCCCCTCCCCTTCCCCACCTTCCTCATGTCCTCCTCTCCTCCTCCTCCTGGCCTTCAATATCACATGTAGATTAATAATTCATGGGCAGTTATTAGGGCTGGTTCAATAGGAGCTGTGCTGATGGAGGACTGTGCAGAGTGAGCGTGCCCGCAGGGAGGGAGAGTGTTGTTGTGTCAGCCCCCATCTGCCAGAATGCAATAAGGAGAACAATGGAGGCCTTGATTCCCACCAGCAGGCCTATAATCTTTAAATGGCTATTAGCAGAAGAGTGCAACCAGTCAATAACCGACAAAATCCTTTTAAAAGCTGCTCTCTCTCTCTCTCTCTCTCTCTCTCTCTCTCTCTCTCTCTCTCTCTCTCTCTGTTTCTGTCTGTAAATCTCCATGCCACAATCACAACTGTCTCTTACTAGCAATCTCTCCTACTGCAGTTAGAGCCATTTTGATGGAGAGTTGCTGAGCTGCAAGTATTTGATTGACACCAAATGCAATCTAGTACATTACAGGCTATTCTTTACAAATATGAATCTGTCATGTCTTTCCACCTGTAAAAACAAGGAGAGACATAAGAAACAATACCTCTCCACTCTCCAGTAGGCCCAATCTCCCCATCCTTTCCATAGAAAACTACCCAGCCTGAGATGTTTACTCCATTTCATTAAACAGTGAGTTGGGAAATGAATTGAATCACATTACAGTCCCACAATATGATAAATCCCTGTCTCGTATTTATTATGGCCCTGAAATAAGAGCACAGCAGCATGCAAGCATTAGAAGAAGCATATGTAAGGACATAACTGTGACAGCTCTGATTTGCCTTCTCAGGTTTGAACGAAGGCAGGGAGTCGATCATCAACCAGAGGATTTTATTGAAGAGGCTATCGTGACTGTAATGTATGAAGCATAAAAACAGGCTTCACTGGGAATGTGGTTCTTCTCAAAAAAAATTAATACCTTCATGCAAAACCTCAATGGACTGTAGACACTTAATTGCCAGTATATTAAAAGTGATCATAAGAAAACCACAATAATGGCGGTTACCAGTATAGTAGTGCACTAATATCATAAACCACACTATATCAATGTAAATATTAGTAAATACAATTAATTGCTGTTTAGCAAAAGATAAGGAGGATATAAGATCCATTAATAGGAATAAACTTTAAGATGCATAAAGTTTATTATAATTAAATAATACAAAACAAGCAAATGAGAGTGTCATATTTTAAACATATATTCTGTCCTGCTAAAACCCAGGAGAATACTGTCTCTTAATGTTCTCTGGAGATGAATAAACACGCTTGAGTGCAGAATGGCCAGATTATGTCAGAGCCAGCCCTTGCTACAGCATTGAAATATGGCGCATCTTGCTTTTACCCAGCATGCCTTCTCAACACCTCAGGGAACATTGTAACCTGATTACATGAGCACAACCTGCTGGGTCATAGGTCAATCAAGACGCATAGCTGGTGTGACGTGCGTCGTTCAGAGAAACAAAGCGTTCGTAGATCTATAAAAGCTATTTATCTAAGATATTCGCTTTTTTCCCTTACTCCAAATATTTCTCTCTTGCACTTTCTCCCTCGTTCTCTCTTTTCATCCACCCCCCCAACGACTGTAGGGTAATCCATCTTCATTGTCGACATTTGCTGTGTTGTGACAGCAAGGATGCTGGGAGAGTCTGGAGGAAGGAAAACAGGTACCTAAAACAGACACAAGCAGACAACCAATCGCAGCACATCACATACCGAAATGTCAGTGAATGAATCATATAAAAGGAGAAATATACAAGGCAGCCAAAGGGGAGCCAGTCTCAATCAAGAAGAGCAAATGTCCATTTTAAATGAATCCATTTTGAAAAGCAGAGATATTAGAATTCAGACCAGTCAAAGCATTGTTACTGTTTATTGCTTTTTCCTGCTATCCAGTGGAAGTCTCCTCAGTTTATCCACAGACAGTGAGTGTTACATCTTGTCCGTGCACAATGCTGTCTTCATGCTGTTATCAGTGACGTGCTGTCAGTACCCATACAGACACTGTTCCTCACAACACGGCTAGTGACTTCCTTTTCCCATTCATTCGGCATGGGCTACAGGCAATCCCATGAGGCTTTGCATCTGTCATCGAGATGGAGTGGAGGTAGAGGGCGATGTCATCAGGAAGTCTGCAGACTAAACAAACTACTCTTGTCTCTGCAATCCTGAGTCTCATCACTCTGCTCATTATTAACACATGCCAAATAAGAGACAGGAGTGATTTCTATGTGGCTTTTAAAATCAGGCAGTAAAACACTGTGTCCTTCTAATTTCCATAAAAAAATGGGATCATGAGTAAACATGAAGTTGTCCAATAATTCCAACAGGAAATGTATTGTTTTGTGGTTCACTAAGCCTTTTAGAAACTTACGGAATGTCATAAGCAATCAGAAATGTTTTCAAGAGCTGCCCAGCTCTGGCCAACACTACTAGGAAGGTCTCTTAGGGTGACTCTGGTGCATGGAGATATCCAAGTTTAAGTGCTGTTCTTCCTGCCTGTGAGTTGAGGGAAACAAGTCACTTCCAGACAGATACGCAAGCAGTTTGGGTAAGGTAGAGAGTTCAAAATACCCCAGAGATCCTGACAACTTTTGCATGAATTTGAGAGTTAAGGCTTAAGAAAACATGTGCACAATGCTGCATAGGCGCCCAAATAGTCATCTATCATCTTCTGTAGTCTAGCTTGAGGACTGAGGATGTTCAGTATGGTATGTGTACAGGAAACGCATAAGTACATACTTCTGTATATGAGAGACTATTTAATGAAGATGAATTGTGCTATCCGAGATCCACATTTTCATTGTACGAAAACATAATTTATGAAAAGAATCCATTTGTGACGTGACAGCCTTGTGTACCACTGATCCATTATAGAGAAAGATATACCTAAAGTATCATTAAATAAGTAAAAATAAAAAAAAGGAAAATTAAATAAATTCAATATAAAATATTATAGTATATGAATAATAGCCACAACATTAACCCAAATAAATAAGTAATGTGACATATGTTATAGGAAGATAATCCATGATGGTTTCCTATAAAAGTACATTCAGGCTGACAAGGCATTGACTGGACTGGTAAGGTCATCCTGATTGTTCAGGCTGAGGACTGGGACTATATAACATAAACAAAAACATAGACTATACAAACATGAAATACATATGAGCATCGCATGGATAGAACAGCAACATATAATGACAGTACTCACAACAGATGCTAGACAAAGAGTGTCATCCAAATGTATCTTAAATACTAGCACTGATTAAACCAAAAACTGTGAATCAGGTGCAAACAGTCATATAATGTTAGTGTAGGAATCAGGTAAGATGCAGTGGCTTATGGGAATCATAGTCCTTCAGCCATGACACTTACATTATAGAAGCTATAAACATTTCTCTTGATGCTGATAATAATAATAATAATAATAATAATAATAATAATAATAATAATAATAATAATAATAATAATAATAATAATAATAATAAAGAAACTGGGGGTCTAATATCCTCTGTCATGAAGGCAGAGGAAAAATTACTGACCAATACTATGCACTGACATTGGAGACTCCTTCCAAAACTGTTAAATAAATCAAATTTTCCTTATAGCACTGCCAGCATTTATATTATTAGCCTTAGAATATCATCACTGTCCAAAAAACCCCACTTATCTCCTTTTTTTCAATTTTCATTTTTCAGAAATTATCCAAAATGGCTTAAAATAAAATATTTTTTAATTCCCTTGCATTAAAACATTTTTGCCTTTTTCTGTAAAGCTGCAATTTCCGACATACTTGTTTTACTTTAGACAGCGATGATATGTAGATCATCCATTTCTGCCCAAACACATAATATTCATAACAAGAAAACTCAGGAAAAATGGGTTACCTTGTAAATAACAAGAAATAAATGTTCAGTATTGTAAGTGAAAGTATTCAGTTAATTATAAGTTACATGTAACATCAAGCTTACATCAGTAGAAAGGCAGTGAGAAGATGTGCCTTAATTACCTTGTGTTGACTTAAACTCACAAAAGTCATTCATCTTCAGTTGAGAGTTTCAACCCCACCATGATCTGACAGCCGTTTTTGACACTCAGAGTATGGACAGACAAAGTATGCTTGCGTTTGGAAAGGAAAAAAAATCCCGAGCATGAAAAAAGTGAATGATATGACGTTGTGAAGGGTTTGCAGATCATGACAAAGATAAATGAGATTTATGGTGAAGGTTGTGCATCAAAAGCACTGTAGTATAGAGAATGTTTTACTTGCCTGGTGATAGTTTTTAATATGAATATGTGGAGGTATATTACTTCATCTTAGCTCAGTTTAGATAGTGATAAACCGCTAGACGTAAAAAAAACCCGACCATTTCCTGAAAGTGATGATGCAGTGAGGAAAACTAGTCTAGTCTAGTAAAGCAGAACAGTAGTACTAAGTAAATAAGGTATTCTATATTATAAGCTAATGTATACCTTTCTGTAATTATTTTTTATGCCATGTTCTTTTATTTATCAGCAGCTTTTAGGAAAACCCCATACCAGATTTTTCATTTCAAGTCCAAGTTTCCTCAGGGCCATGAACCCCAATCAGTGTGCTAAGTGGAGCTGTATCAGCTTGCCTGACAATTACATTTTAAGAGATTAATCATCTAAGTGACAAATAATAGTATAAAGCAGGCATGTGGTGGTTGGGAAGAGCTGTTTGGTTGGTGATGGATGACTGGAAGATGAGTAGCAGACTGAGATGCCATCATTTATTATAAGGGGCTGTGACAGTGAAAACAGTTAAGCATGGGAGTTAAGTATGCGTTGTGAATGTGTCAATCACACTGAGATGGATTTGTACACACTGACAATGGAAGGATCATTTATGACCCTGAGACGGAGAAACTTGATCCTCTGTTAACAGTGCAAAGATGAATAGTCCAGTAATTCCATGCAACCTACATCTACATCTACATCTACACAGTGTTAGGTTGCAATGGAGTCTCCACATAACCTACATGCACAAATAACTGAAAGTAGATATGTATAGTCACACATGACGGTTAAAAAAGGGGTTCAGGCGTGCATTTTGTAGTGCACATGATTAAAGCAACACCAGCACGGTAAGCTCCGTCTTTCTCAAACCTGATTTCCTCCAGCATCCCCATGCCCTCAGGCGTGTGCAGCGTTTGGGCTCTGGGATGATGCAGTGCACTTTATCATTCTTATGAGCGGGAGTAAGACAGCAGCACTGCAGCCGCTCTCTGTACCAGCCTTTAATTCATCATCCTTTATGGAGAGTAATGGCTGTGGGCTGACACCGGGGAACTGGATAGCAGGCAGGACGCTGGAGCCACTAGCATACAGCCTGAGCAGGAATACAGTGGAGAGAGACTTCTTCAACAAAAAAAAATAAACACCATGCAAAATAACAAATCTACGGATACTGGATTAAGATAAAAGGTTTAACAAATAACCTTTACCTTTTCAGGGAACTGTTCCTCAGACACACGGGAATCTTTTCAACATTAATGGTCAAGAATGTTATACCTTATTTTACACAGAGGAAATGTTTGACAACCTTAAGAAGTCAAAATTCATATATAAGTCATAACATACTGTATACTACAGCTTTATCACACTCCCCCTATCCTTAAATGCTATTAAAAGCAATGTGTTTGAATAATAGATGGGAGGTAATGCACATGGAAGTAAATATCTTCTGTAACAGTACTGGGATATGGGAACATACACTGCATGTCCACCTCATCATAAAATTTTCTTCATAACAAGCGAGAATGTTCTCAAAAGTCATTTTATAAGGAAAATGCATTCTGAGAATTTCCTACAAAATGAACAGGTGGTTATATATGAACTCTTCCTACAAACCATGAACACAAGAAAGAAAAGCTCCCATTGCCCAATGGGCTATGTTAAAACTTTTTTATTCTTCACTTCTTAAATTAATTGGATTGACCTGAATGTCCGTCACAGCATTTGGTTCAAAACCTTTTTCCTATCATTGATTCTTCATTATTTTTGGAGTCTGTTCGTTCCTGAAAAATGTTGGAATATTATTATCAAGTCACTATGAGATGTAGAAAATGCCATCTGTTGCTTTGGTCTTTTGGCCTGGAACCCCAACCACACCCCCCCTCATCCTGTCACTTAAGCAAACAGATCTGACCCTCTCTTCCATCTCTCCTTCTGGCACTTTCCACTTCTTCAAAGTTCGGCAAATCGATTGGTAACTTTGACGCCTCGAATCTGGCTAGGAGCCAGAAATGATAAGCACTCATGGGGGACATGAGAGCTAAGTGCTAAATCAATGGTTCCCTGTCTCTGATGTGGATAGCATTACTGAGAGGAGCCAGTGGCCAGAGGTGGAGATGATGATTCTCTAGGGGCGTCTTTAAAAGACACACTGGATTCCCCATTTTGAGGCAATCATCCACATGATCAATCATGTATTTCTTTCTTCAGGATAAATGTACGTTCTTTCAACCAATAGTAACAGTTTCTTTAATGGTCTACTTGGAAACCATATTTCAAAAAAAGTTGGGTCACTTTATAAATATGCAATAAAACTGAAATCTGTAATGTGTTCATTCACTTGAACCTTTATTTAAGAGACAAAAGGAGAAAAAAAAGATATTCAGTGTTTGCAATGACAAACTTAATTCTATTTGTTAATTATAAACAAATGTAGAAATTGTAGACGGCTGCAACACACTCAAACAAAGTTGGCACGGACACATGTTTAACACTGGGTCTCATCACCTTTTTTCTTTAATTAAATTTTTACTAATTGTTGCAGTTTTGCAAGTCCGCATCATTTGATTTGGCGCAGTTTTTACACCGGATGCCCTTCCTGACGCAACCCTCCCTATTTATCGGGGCTTGGGACTGGCACTAAAATACACTGGTGTGTGCACCCTAGTGGCTAGGTTGGATGGAGGAGTTTGATCCGCTGTGGCGACCCCTAAACGGGAATTGCCGAAAGAAGAAGAAGAAGAAGAAGTTGCAGTTTTGCAAGTGGATCTTTAGCCCATTCTTGCGGTATACAAGACTTGAGCTGCTCAACAGTCTGTGGTTTCTGTTGTATGATTCTCCTCTTTATGATGCACCATACATTTTCAATAGGAGACAGATCTGGACTGCAGGCAGGCTAGTCAAGCACACACACTCTATATCTATGAAGCCACGATGTTGTAACTGGTGCACTTTTGGGAAAAATAGACTTGGATTTTATGTGCCAAAGATGAAAAAGTTCACTGAGACTGTTACCAATGAAAAGTGCAAAAACCTCAACCAGTACCACCTGAGGACTTGATGGCCACTAACATTCAGCAGCAGTTTCTGCCCTTGGCCTTTATAAACCAAGGTTTCCCCTGATTCCTTGAATCTTTTCATGATATTATGAACTGGAGATGGTCAAAGACCTAAATTCCTTGCAGACATCTGCTGAGAAAAATTCCCTTTGAACACTATTAGGAAACAAAGGATCTTCGTTGGTTCTTTGAGGGTTCATTAAAATTCTATGTTTTCAGGTTCCCAAAAAGGAAACATTCTCTTATATTGCAAATAAAACCTTTAAAAGTTTCCCCAGAGGGACAACTTTTGAAACATCAAAGACCTTGAAATTTCAGTTGTTTAACTGAAATTTATGTCTGAATCTCAGTATTCTAACATATTGCCTTTCAGTTAACAATTAAATAGAAGATTACCAGCATATAATAGATATAAAAGTTTTAATTACTCCTAGCATCATATCTTTGTAATTAAAGTTTTGTTGGACAAACAATTTCTTGCTTACTTTCAAATGTTTCTTTGTAATTCCTGTCAGACATGTAAGTAAGAATTAATTTGACTCTTTTGCTACAAACTTCTTTTAATCCTCACTCTTCCCTTAAGAAATACATACAGTACTGTGCAAAAGTCTTAGGCTACCTGTTGTTTTTAGTTCTGCATTATTGAGTCAGTACAAAATGATTTTATGTTTCCAAATGTTACTTTTATAACAAAAAATTAACTGTTAATCACAAATGTTTGTATGTCAGTAACGAAAGCAACGCATTACAGACCACGTTTCAGACAAAACACATAATGAAGTCTGCTGGATTTTACATGTAAAAAAAGAAGTAAGTGTGACAGTCAAAGTCTCCAGAAGAGCTGTGGCAGATTCTCCAAGTTGCTCAGTAAAACTTACCAGCTAATTACTGTACAGTACGATGCAGAAGTCTTAGGCACATGCAAAGACTTGCTGTAAAACAAAGATGTCCTCAAAAATATTGGAGATGTTTACTACAAAGTGCAGTAAACAGCAATAAACTAAAGGAAGTCAATATTTGTTGCCTTTTTCTTAAACAGTGTTCCCTGCCACAGCTCTTCTGGAGACTTTTTTTTTTGCATGTAAAACTCAGCAACCTTCATTACGTTTTTTGTATGAAAAGTGTATATAATGTGTTGCTTTTGTTTACGACATACAAACATTTTTGTGCAACTTTGAATTTTTTGTTGAAAAAGTAGCATTTTGAAATACATATTTTTTGTACTGATTCAATAATGCAGAACTAAAAAAACCCATCAGTAACAAAAGTTGTACTTAAAAACACTAGGGTGCCTAAGACTTTTGCATAGTACTGTGAGTCCCATTTATCTGTAACCTGCCCATACATCTGAGAGAGACACACACACAGAGAGAGAGAGAGAGAGAGAGAGAGAGAGAGAGAGAGAGAGAGAGATCTCATTTTAATATATTGATATATTTTGGGATGGCACATATCCAATATGTTGATCAACTATTATTGTTTGTGTTTATTGCAGCGGTTGCGAAAAATCAGTTTTGTCCAAATCATTCACTGTGGAATGTGGATCATTCATACCTGCCAACAACATACCTATTCTCTTTTTATAAGAGAGATTGCTCCATTATTCATGTTACACAACGATTGATCCGGTCTGATTTTATCCTGACTACATACCGAGAAATGTCTACCTAGCACAGTGCTGCTTTTAAAGCATCTGCCAATCCTGTATACTTACAACACTGAAGCAGGAGGCTAAAAAGGTAGTTGGCATAAAAGGGCTAAGCTGAGGGGCTACTGCCTGCATTGCCATGTGTCAGTGACTGAAAGTATGTCTACAGCTGCCTGACATCATGTTGATGTCTTTGTACTTCTCTGTGCACCATATTTCCTGTCAAGCTGATCTGCTGTTACACAGAGGCTCATTTTTCAAATACCTCAAAAATATCACTTGACAGTAAATTTGTAACAGAATACAACAGTTTGTGACTCCAAATACTCAAAATACGCTTGACTGGAATAAGTCATTTTTATTAGGTCATAGCATTCTTGGATTCTCAAATCCGATGAAGGTTGATTCATTTTTTATATCAGCAGCATTGACAGTAAATAGCAATGCAAATCACAGGTTTATATTAATGTGCTTATTCTATTACATTATGGTTTTTATAGTGAATACTCCAGTGTCACTTCAAAGCTGGAAATGACCTTGCTTTCCACATCCTGTAACACAGACCGGGCAAAAAACAATGCCGCCAATAAGGTGTATACACTGTAGTACCAGAAAAGATGGTATACCAGTTAATACTTGGTAGGTCCCCCATGGGATCTTGGAGGGAACGTTGCACAGTCCTCATGCCGATATTCCAGCATTGAATTTTGATGTTACTTGAGGCAGTGTTGCACGCCTATCACGTGAAATGATTCATGCCAGCCGACACTGGTTATGTTCACCCTGAGTCTTTTTACCGCCACACTGATGTCGTAAGTTCAAGGTTTTGCCGGAATTCTTGTAGTGACAGTACACCCTTGAAATGCTCATATGTGAAAATCCAAACTTTGCTTCTACCTCTGAAATGCTATGACCCATCTCACGAGCTCCAGCTGTTAAACCATGTTGAAATCACAAAATGGTGATAAGTTGTCATTCTCATGGCGGAAACAGCTCTAGAAGCTTTATATACACACTGACAGACACAACCAATGATGTGCATAGGCAGCTTTGCTATGTGTTTTATACCAGTTAATACCAGTTTTTCTGGTACTTCAGTGTACGCTTCATTTGAGGAAGATTTAGCCTTTTTTTGAAGGAGTCTCCAGTGTCAGTAATCTATACTAATTGAACAGATATGTGTTCCTTTAAGTTTTCTGACATGAGTCAGAAAGTCTACAGGAACGATTGCTTTTTATCAGTAACGTGATAAGTGTAATTTTTTTGTCTTAATAACTTCAAGGGATCTCTCCTTTGCTAGGGGATTGGTAGGGGAACAACTACGTACAACTCACAGGAACCAACTTGCTCACATATGTTTGGTGGTTAAAATCCACCATATGACATGCTTTAATAAGTAAAAGTCTGTGATAATTGCTATGGTATGAGAAGAATAAACACTTGCCATTTTTGGAAAATAATCAACTGTGGTAGCAGTAACTCCACTTCATTTTGGGATGCATCACAACATCTCATGTTTTATTATTTTCCTATAACAGCATGCCCCCTTTTGCTCCTTGTACAAAATACACTGAAATTTAATTCTAATTTCAAAAAAGGCAAATATAAACTTTCTATGCATATTAGTGCTGGTAGATACAGTAGGTAGATAAATAGACAGACAGACAGACAGACAGACAGACAGACAGACAGACAGATAGACAGATAGATAGATAGATAGATAGATAGATAGATAGATAGA
>JAOVVH010000043.1:20762263-20776246 GCA_028566435.1 Scorpiodoras heckelii
ATAGATAGATAGATAGATAGATAGATAGATAGATAGATAGATAGATAGATTCAACTTTACTGTCATTGCTCAGTATGAGTACAAGGCTATGGAAAGTGTGTAAAATTATAGATTATATATTAAAAACATTTGCTGAATGCCGTTTTCAGGTTTCCTGTTCCTGTATGCATGTATAATCAATTTCCTGGAAAGAAATCAGTACTGATGCATTGAACAGGTCCAAACATCATTCCTTATATGTGTTTAATACTCATCACTTTTTTGCAACCTGTATAATCACTGTTCATTTGTGCTGAACATTCCTGCACTCATAATGAGCTGATGTAATCTCTGTAGACGCAGTGCAGCGGACTGAGGACTTTAGAGTGTAGGCAGCACGTTATTGACACTCTCCTTTTTCCATTTCATGCCCTCCGAGACCGCAGACTTGAGCCCTGCTGCTCCCCAGATGACTGCCTGGCCTCTCTAATGTCCGAGGTTTCTAAACTAGGGTGCATGGCAGATTGGCCACAGTTGTCTGAGGAAACACGAGCTCCCCTTTCCAAAGTTCACATGGCTACGGCGGACAGATCGATAAGCTAATGCGGGGAGCTATTGACACGTTAAACCTGGTAGCAGACAGGGCCAATACACACACACACACACACACACAAACACACACACACACACATACACATGAGTGCAAATGTTGTGTACTCTCACACGTACACTTGTACACATGTATGCTGTCACAGGCAGTTTATTTTGTCTTGAATAAGTATTTTATATGAAAGTATGTTACAACAAAGTCTTCAAACTACATTGACTCTCATCACTAGATGCAGCCATTCAGAGTATTAAAATGATTTCCATCATATGAATATCACCCACACATTAGCCCCAGTGTGTTTTTCTTCAGTCATTTCCTCTCCTCTGTACTGCTGCGCAGGCCTCGGTGCTCCTTCACATTACAGTTTTATAATATCATCATGTCATTTCAATTGCTTTAATGAGAACAGTAATTGGAGGAGCCCCTTGTAGCATACTGCTTTATTTCCCTATTGCGATGTAACAATTACATATGATTTGAATTTTTTTTTTCTTCCAGTTAAATTATGAAGAATCATCAGAGGAGACGAATGACAGAGATTGCAGCCATGAAAGCATTGCCTTGTGACTCCTATGAGCCATTAAATTTCTGACGAACCAACAGAACTAATAGTGCAAACGTTTCCCATGATGCACTGCTTCCAGCAGCTCTTAATATTATGGTGGTCTAATTAGTTGGTGCTAAAGCGCCGGACTCCCAGCATGCTCTTCAGGACAGTATTGAGACATGGATCATGTTTGCTGCCACTGCTGAATGGATCTGCTGGGGCAACTGAGACCCCTTTTTATGTCTGACAAGCTTTATTGCAGCAATCTCAGTGAAATTTAAAGTGATTTGGCATTGTTTTTACTCACCGTTAAGTACTGAGTTATTGTAGTATACATTTTGATGTGCTGCTTCACACATTATGACTGTAAAAACAACCAGTGATTTTTTTTTCTTTTTTCATTTTAAAATAAAAAAAAGACATTCCACGGTATCTATTTACCTTACACAATAAGTAGATCATGAATTGCTATTATGTTTTCTATTTTGAGAAATTACATTGTGTGTACATCTCCCTTGAGGAAGACACGGGTGTATAACCTAGAAATAAATATTAAAAATAAGGGTACTTGCATATCTTTAATATAAACAGCTTTCTCTTTCTTTCAGCTATGAATTTATATTGCTGTAGTAGCTCCTCAGCCTTTCCATATGTTTCATTCAGATTCATTTTGTTTGAACCTATCAGGTGACCAGAGGGAAAATATGCAGGCGCCCTTGTAATTTTCTCGGCACGAATTTACATATACCACAATAATGAGAAAAGCAACACAAAGAAGAGTAAAAGTTTCCTCAGTAATGCTATTATAACTTTTGATGAAACCACCTCTCGCTCGACGTGCTCCTCTCTAATTAAAAGCCTTTCGGCTTTGTTGTAGCATTTCAGAGAACATCTCACAGACGAAGAAAAAGGGCTGAAACAGAATAACTAAAATGTCTTTATGTTAGGCTGTGAACTGAATCAGCAAGTCATTGGAATGTATTCTTGGTGTGGTCTGAGCTTCACATCCATCACATTTAATATGGTGGAAGACAGGGAAAGACATTTGCTTTACTGAGATTTGTTAGCACTTATTGGTGCGCTGTTAGTAAGTAGATGATGCAATTGCATGTCATAATGGCTTTTTGGACTCCAGATGAAACCCACTGTAGTGGATCCGGGTCCAGCCACAGCAACCCAAAGCAAAACTATTGTAAATGATGAGGCAACTTCAATGAGATAACAGTATTATAAAGTGCTAACATTTGCAAATTGTATACAAACCTACTATAAATTGTCAACAACCTGTCAGGTAACTGTCATCCACTAGTCTATCAAGTAATTCTAACCAGGTCAACAATTTATGGTTGTTGATGTCCCTTTTCAATTTATTCAGATGGTCCTGTTTCATGTCTTTGGACTGTGGGAGGAAACCAGAGTACCTGGAGTAAATCTATGCAGACACGGCTAGGACATGCAGACTCCACACAGAAACCTGGGCTCAAACCCAGGACCTTCTTGCTGTGAGGTGACGGTGATACCCACCAAGCCACCGTGCCACCCAGGTATCCATATAACCGGTATCCATATCACAACTGTTACCTTTTAATGCTTAATGATTATTTAATGCTGTAAATAAAATGATAAGTGGTTAGATTTATTGACTCTGGCTATATTCTAGTTTAGGGATCTTTGAATTCTATCCTACATGTACTAGCAAAGGATATTATTTCTGAATTGACAACACAGGACTTGTATGTTACTTCAGATAAGAGTATCTGCTAAATGCTGTAAATGTAAATGTAAATGTAAAAGTTTTGTTTAGTAGTGGCGTTCACATTATAATTTCTGACTAGCACCAGGTACTATCAACAGATGAGACTCTATTTTAAATTTAACACGGGGAAATTCTATACTTTTTGGTTCTTCTGGTTTTAAACACTCCATCTGAAGTGTCTACATTATCCAAAAGAGAAAATGTACCCTCATCATCCACTTATTAGGAACACCTGTACACCTGCACATTCATGCGCTTATCTAACCAGCCAATTACTCGCAGTTTTTTTTTTTTGTTGTTGTTTTTCACGCCATTCTGTGTAGCAGTTTCTGAAATACTCAAACCAGACCATCTGGCAACAACCATGCCATGGTTAAAGTTACAGAGATCACACTTTTTCTTCATTCTGATGTTTGATGTCAACATTGCCTGAAGCTCTTGACCTGTATCTGCATGTTTTTTTTGTTTTTTTTCCCCCGTTGTGCTGCTGCCACATCACTGGCTGGTAAGATAACTACATGAATGTGCAGGTGTACAGGTGTTCCTAATAAAGTGGATATTGAGTGTTTATCACCCATGTGAAAATGTAATTGCTTCCAATGACTGGAGATCAGTCTTTCACATCACTGTGGAGGAATTCTGGCAAACTCTTCTTTGCCGTATTGCTTTAATTTTAGGGCTGTAGAGCATGACTGCCTGTTTAAGGTTCTGCCACAGCATCTCAGTAGGTTCAAGTCAAGACCCTGACTAAATGAGAGACTGATAACTGAACACTCTCCTTCAGGATATTCAGCAATAGAACAGAATTCATGGTTCTGTCAATTTTGGCAAATCATCCAAAGCAGCAAAGCAAAGCATCCCCACACCATTACACTACCACCACCATGTTTGACTGTTGGAGTGATGTTCTTATTATGGAATGCTGCATTAGCTTTACTCCAGATGTATGTTGATTCAGATCTTCCAAAAGGTTCCACTCTCAACCCATGGGTCCACAGAACATTACCTTAAAGGCTCTGGGATCATAAAGCTGTTTTTTTTTTTTTTTGGCAAGAGAGATTACCCATTTTGTTCCTCTTGGTTAGCAGTGGTTTGTGCCTAGCAGGTCTCCCATGGATACCATTTTTGCACTGCCTCTTACTAAAGGTGAAATCATGAACACTGACCTTATCTGTGGTGAGTGATGCCTGCAGTTCCACTGATTTTCATCTAGGTTGTTTTCTAACTTCCTGGATGAGTTGTCAGTGCATTACTGCAGGAATTTTGGCAGGCCAGGCACGTCTGCTAGATTCACCACTATTCCAAGTTTTTTCCATTTGGAGATAATGGCTCTTATTGTGGTTTGCTCTTCTAGATTTTTCTGATAGTTGCATAGTGTGCTGCTTGTTGAGACGTCTTGGCCTTGCTGGAAAGAATCAATTTAAGTGAGGGTTGGATCCAACAGTGCTAGCAAAAATCAGGACAGGACAGGACTCATCAATTTGTTAACTGAGTAACTAAGGAGGTGATTTCTTTCGCACATGGAGCTTTTGGTGTTTGATAAAGTTTTTTCATCAATAAATTAAATGATAATTTTAAAACAATTTACTCAGGTTGTCTTTGCATCCTATGAAATGTTTTGTGAAGATCTGACGCAACAAAATGAGACAAATATGCAAAAATACAGTGAAAGGAATCAAGAGTGGTTACTCGAGTGGTTTTATAAACATGGAAGTCAAGTGCCTCTCCGTGGCCTCTCCAATCAGAAGTTTTAAAAGTCATTAAACTTTTATGGGACTTTCTAGCCTATCCGAGATTACAAAAAGATATCCACCCGTGGATAGGAAAGATTTTCTTCTTGGGAGAAAGTTTGACATCTACAAACTATAAATTCAGCCCTTGTGTTGTAGCATTCCATGAAGGATTAAAGCTGTTCTGTCCACCACCAGTATATTTACGCTCTTTCACCATTTCTTACCTTCATGCATTGGGAGCTTTTTCTCAAGTGACTTTTATTGTTTTCACAAGTCCCATGGCCTGTCACTCAGGACAAAATATTGATGGGTAGCTTTCATATTGGAAGTGCAGGAGACTGTGGATTAAAAAAAAACAGCCCATGTTTAAAGACTTTTAAAGTCTTTTTGAAAACCCAAAAAGGAATCAGGAATTCTGGCTGTGGGAAGCATAATGACAGTAGACATGTACATAATGAGTGGTATAAATACCAAATATCTTGTAGACAACTACATTATGGCACAAAAGTGAGATATTAATGAGACAAAAATGCACATTTATTAGCAGCTATTTTTTATGCCTTTATTTATAACTCCAGTGACTGGATACCATTCCATATAAGCAGTTCAACTTTCTGCTTTATATCATGAATAATGACGGACATGCTCTGCACACTTTCCAAAATGCAAGCGGGGCATAACTGACAACTGCTACTGTTGACAGAAGAGACACCTGCTTAAATTCCCTGGCATATTCTGTAGAATTCCACTAAGACATGCAATACCTTGTCTCACAATACTGTAACTGTTTCAATTGCACTGTTGCGTGGTTTGTTGAAATTTTTAATTGTTCTAATGCAAACCATTTCACTTCTTCTTAAACATTACAGCATACATATATAAAAGCACACAAAGAGCAAAAGCATGTTTGAATTTGGATTGTATTTTAGGCTGCTATCAAAATATATGTGGAACCATGTGATGCACATTCAAAATAATTATATACACATACCATATAGCCATACCTGCAACCTACTTGACCGTTCTTCATCTTCAACACACTTCAATACAACAATCGCAATGCTGACAGAAGGTTTTTTAAACCTACACACATCACATAATATAGCTTTTGCCTTTTATTGTATTTGTTCTCTGCCATCATGAAGGCCATCCAGGCTGAAACATTGGCTTTGCTGTTGACAAATATGTGTCCCAGAATAGTTCACCAGTGTTTTAGCTCTGATGTGCCGTATAGTGAATGCTACTTTTAACCCTCCAGAGGTACCTAACCTACACAGGCAAGTAAATGAATGATGCAAACTTACCTACTAGCTGGGACAAAGCATGCTAAATTCAGAATGCTACTGAACATGTGAAATTATCAGAACTTATTAAAGACACAGTAACTGCTGTCATTGTTTTCACAGTGTGAATCAATCAACACGCATTGCATTGTTTTCAGTTCTGCCCTGATGAGACAAGACAGTTTCTGGCTGTAGAGCAGTTTTGGTGCAGGTTCCCCAGAAACACAGTTTCATATTACCATTATTCTATACAGTAAGTTAAAAGTGCAGATCAGACAAAGTATGTTCATACAAATGCAAATTTCAGAATAGCTTTTTCTATTGAAATATACAGTACGCCATCAGAGATACGCCTGATGCATCAGGATTTATACTTACAATTAGCTTGTGTGATTAAGATTAACCCTTAATTATGCTTTTTTACTCAGAATCATTTGTACAAATCTAATTTTAGTGCTGAACTAACCTTATACCAGAACTTAAAGACCTCTTAAAACATATGCTTTATCTACATCTGCCCCATTGTCCTCTGTTGTGCTGTGCTAGAGTTTCAGCTGCCCTGTAACAATGCTACAGTGGGACAAAGCTGTACTGCTTTCTGAAAACATCCCTGTACTAATGGACAACAGGGAGTATAAACCTTCTCTTCTTCACCAATGTTTGGTCAAGTTACCATAGCAGATATCCCCATGCCAGATGGTCGACAGTTTCTCCATTAAAACCCCTCTCTCTCTCTCTCTCTCTCTCTCTCGCTCTCTCTCTCTCTCTCTCTCTCGCCCTTGAGAGGACAGACTCTAGAGTATCCATAGCCCAAGGCCTGGGGACCTGAGCCTTAGACGATTATGAGGCCGTGCCACCTTAATTGCTGCACTCATGCTAGACGAAGTGGCCAGCCCCAACAGCCCTGCACACTGCATTATTCATGCCGGAGACAAGGGTAGCACTTACAGGCAACAGAAACAATCCACAGCACTGAGTGACGTCACACTATAGTCGGCACCAGGCAGACCGGCCTGGGTCTAGGTTCTGGGTGCTGTGTGCTTATGCATGTGTGTGTGTATGAGTCTGTGTGTGTGTGTTTGTGTGTGTGTAGTGGGTGTATTTGAGTAGGGAGAGGATCAGCTCATCCATCATAGCCACTTATGAGCCATAGGATCCGCTGAGTGCGAGAGCTAAATCGTGTTAGCTCCCGCTGCACATACCTGCTGCCTCATTAGGTCAACCGTGCACGCAAGCTTGCAGAGCATCCTGTGGCTGCAGATAGGAATTATAGTGCTATACTTAAACTTGCTCACAAAGAATACATCAAAAAGAGTACCATATTGCCATGAATGCAGCAACTGTAGTAGAAGAATTAGCAGCGATAGACTAAGCTACTGGTTTACAGATGTTTTTTGTTTTATAATTAAGAAAATATTATTATTTCTACATCCCTACAAAAAGACCTTCTCAGTTCTCAGTCAAATACCAGTGACAGTGTAGTCTGGTTCTGACTGGAGAGCTTCTCTAACCGTAAAAGTGGCGATTAAATATCAGGCCATCGTTGTAAGAAGAGAAGAGGAAACACATCTCTGACAGGCACTGCCACAACACTAAGCCACAGCTCAGCCTCTTGAAAATGCATTTCAGGTTGTGGAGAATAGCTTAATGCTATTGAAACTCTGTCACTCCGGCTGCAGACTGACGAGATGAAGTGTTTAGCACTCTGGCCGAGGTGTTTCATTTCTGACAGCTGAACCACAATCAAAACTCTGGCATGTGCAAGATGACTGACAGCATTTAATGAACAGAGGCTAACAGATGAGTGGGCCAGAAAGAGAAAGAGAACAGAAGAGAGAAATGCATGTGAGAGCGCATGGTAATTTTTGTCACAGCAAAATAGATCTGTTGTGAAGATTTTGTTTTTACATTTTCTATGGCATATTAAAAAGCTGAACGTGGTTTCTAGTACAGAATGGTAAGAATCTGAAAAGGAGCAGTGCACAAGGATTTTTTCAACTTTATTTACTATTCTGTATCGCATATTGTGCACAATTGTGTACGCGATTATGAAACAGAGAAAAAGATTTATGTATCTACAGTATGCTATACGTACATATGCATTTATGTGTCTGTTAAAGGCCGGGTTTAGATGTGGAAAAGCTGCAGCTGCAGCAGTATCACATTTCAGACAAATTAGAGCAAATCTGCTCTCAAAGACTACAGCATTAAATCAACGTCATTACTCCATTTCAATCAGCTGCTCCCTTTCACCCAACATGGTACCACAGTCCTGGCACACATTACCCACGCAGGTGACCAAACAGACAGATATAACTGCACACGTCTAGTAATATATTTAACCACCAGCATGACTTAATTAACCTGAAGAAAACGGAATATACTCTGCTTTTATCCATGGCTTCTTTCATCTTTGAAAAAAGTCCTCTATGGGAAACCTCTCATCTACCCACCATTTTTTCCCTCTGTATCTGGGTTATTACCTGGGATTAATGAAACAGGAAAGAGGATTGTAATCATCAGGAATGTTCTTTTTAAACTTGATACTTTTCCTCAAAGAGGGTGCAGGTAATCTAACTGAACCTTAGACAACAGCTGAAGATGGCAGGGAGATACAACTACGGTGCAGTAACTGAGAGCCAGCACAGTGAAACCGAACCATGGTGGTAGTATTTAGGTGTTTGTAAAAACCTCCCTTAGTCTCAGCCGTGTGAGCTGAGTGTATTTGATGAGTGTAGTCTCATCTATCAGCCAAGCTCTGATGGTGGATGAGGGTTACTTACATCCTGTGAGCTGATCTGGAGATGAGTATCGAGCCATTTCCCAAGTTACTAATGAGGGAAGAACAAAGATTCTCACTTTAGTGGAACTGCAGCACGCCAGTCATGTCTCACTTGAAATGTCTTTGAATTCATTATTGCTTAATGGTTTGGAGTGAGCACAATGAGGGTGAAACCTGAATAAGCCTGTGAAGATAAACTTTGAATAGTGGGAATAGATGACCTACTGGAACGATGTCCCTCATAGAAGGATTACGGCAAGTGATTGCTTGTTTCAAGAGGAGACACATAATCCTCAGTGTTTGTAAAATACATTACCAAAGTAAATAATACCATACCCCAGTTGAAACAGCAAGTCTTTAAGGTAAACTCACTGGTCACAACATCAGGTAGTTTTAAATCACTGTCAAACATGAAAGCATGTTTACATTAGTGTAAGTGGCTCATCTTAACTGCTTAAATGACCCTGTGTGTGAGTCACTTAGTATAAATGCAGATTCGGAACATTACATTTATTCACTTGGCAAATGATTTCATCCTTGCAATTAACTTGCAATTAAGATAGCATACAATAAAGCTAAGCAAGGTGACGTTTATGGGTAGAGCCTGCAATCTTCTATTCTTTTTAGTTCATACCTAGCGAATTATGTATAGTCTACATTCATTTATTCATCTTCAGTAACTGCTTTATTGTAGCTGGGGTGGACGTGGAGTCTGTCCTGGAGACGTGTTGTGTAAGGCACCCTGGATGTCACGGTAGCACAAGGCACTTCACAACAAGATGCAATTTAGGCTAGCCAATCCTCATCCAATCATCTTCAAATGAGTTCAGGAGGAACCAGCTCAGACCCAGAGAGAGCATGAACGTGTATATGGGAAACTCCACACAACTCACAGGATTGAACCAGGGACCCTACACCAGCGACCACTGCATGCTGCACCACTATTCCACCCACATAGTTTCCACCCACAAGCACGTTTTTTTTTGGTTTTGAACATCTAACCCGGACACGTAAACTCCTATATGTATATGTGAACAGATTGACTTTGTAAATAGATTGTCCAAAACTGGTGAATATGGATTGGATAAACCGGGTGAAAAGGATTAAATCACTTTATAAAAAGGGGCCAAAGGAAATGCATTCTGCAGAGGTAGTAAAAAGATTGCCTAAATCTGTTAGATGATTCAGACTGCCTTAGATTAAAGTGTCAATTGTAAAATGTCTTTTGCAGCCTGTAGTGTGAGTAATATGAACATTAACTACAGAGATTTTGTCATGTTCATGTTGGTTTTCTTTTCTGATTGGTTTATCCATTATGTTGTATAAAGATAGATGGATTCACACACCAAATACAAATAAATAGAACCTAGACACATACATATACACACATACACACACATGTTTGAATTGCTGTACTTGTGAGGTCATTCCACTGACATAATTATTACTGCAGCTAATTAATGCTAACCCAAACCGAAACCCTAACCCTAACCTAAAATCAGTAAGGAATAAGGAAACTTTTTAGCTCTTTTAATTTTTTTTATTTTTGTTAAAATCCACAACAAAAAAAAAAGTTTCTTTATGTTGACCAGTAAAATGTCTCCACAAGGTTAAAAATATCAGATATTCTTATATTTTGGGGACAGCTTGGTCCCCACAAAGGTATAAAAACATGGTGCGCACACGCGCACACAGACACACAGACACACACACACACACACACACACACACACACACACACACACACACACACACACACACTGGCTGGAGAGTTTTTGTCATTGTGTTCTGTCAGCACTAAAGTCTGGGGGGGTTTGGGGGCACTCTGGGATGACAGGTGGAAGGATAGATGCAAAGAGGTGGGAGGGATAGATGGAAACTGGTGAGTCTGGGACTGCATAGTTGAGAGGCCAAGAAAATCCTCACCATTCTAACTGTCTTTAATCAATCATTATCCAAGAAATGTGTGAATACATATTGTCATTCATATCATCAACTTAAAGGCATGCAGACAAATCATAATAACTATGGTGTATGAAGCCAATTTATTTAAATCAAAAGTGACAAAAAAAGGTAAGCAGGTCTGTGTGATATGGTTTGTCACATTATGATTTTTTTTATGCTAGTACAATTTTAATAAATTTAATAACAGCACTATTGCATTAGAACACAGACCTTGAAGCTATGATTCTGTCTGACTATGATTTTAATAAAAGATATAAGATATAAGGTTTAGAACAAAATTTAGTTTTATACTTTTCAGCTTTGGAATGTAAAAGTAAAAAACCAAAATTGCACATATATTCAGTTATATTTACAAAATATTTGTAACAATAATTTGTTTTTGCTCACATAAAAGAGAAAAAACTTTCATTCCATTGTCTATACAAATAATATTTATTATAGGCTAATTATAAGAAGAATATTCCATATTAGGACTAATATCTATGGACAGTTTTGCACTCTATTGGTCAAAGCTCCTCCAGTGAACAGTTTATAACATAACAAAGTAGACTTTATGCTAAAAGTCTTATAAATTTACTGGTTACAATTATTTAAAAGTGCTTTACGATATAGAACTCAGTTATATATATATGATTATTTATTATGTTTGGATTTTGTTTTTTTGTAGATCTTCTTTGGGACAATATCTATTGTTAAAAGAACTTTAGAAATAAAATTGATTTGAATTAAATTGAATATTATTGAGTGATGGTGATTAAAAACTGTGAAAAACTGTGTACTTAGCCTCGACTCTGGTTATTTATGAAATTATTGGCTATATTTGGGCCGTTTGATGTTCTGAGATCTCAAATACACTTTGATACACATATAAGAGAAACGACTCTAACAGAGGAAAGTCAGTAAAATCAAACGACACATGCAGGGATTGGTGACATCTCTTTCAACTACATGAGACTAATCAACTTGCCATATTTAAGTTCACATATAGATGTGGTAGCTTTATATCGAAGTCATAGCCTTTATTCTGTATCTGGTTACAGCAGCATGCTTTGGGCCTTTCTGCTTTTTCTTTTTCTTTTTTTTGCAACTAATGCATTTTCCTCCTGGGCCAAGCCAGGCTGGGTGTACCAGGCACCTTCATGCAAACGTGCTGAAAATGGATGCCACTACACTCTGGCTTAATCCAGATATTTCTTCTTTGACATTTTTATGGAAGGGCCGAGCAGAAGAGTATTGAAGTTGAATTACAGTGGAACAAAACAGACCTCTCGCTACAGTAGCTAGGAATCTGAGCATGGAGCAAAAGCACAGATGTGGCAGATCAGGTTTCAGGGGAAGTTGATGCTACACTGGCTTGCAAGTCTCTACAAATGCACGGGCTTGGAGAAGTTACCAAAACTTTCCTGCCAGCCGCAACGTGCTGAGATGACACATGCTTGTCCATAGTAGTGGTAATAGAGCTGATGGTAATGATATACACCAATTTTGGATTCTGAGGATGAAAATGTGGCCATTTTCCACTCTATGTGTTTAAACCTGGCTGTGGAACATCACATCAGTGCAGGCTGACAATGTCATGGGTCAGTGTGATTTTACACTTTTGCTGCTGCAGTGTAGTCAGGACAAGTGGATTGACCTCTTTTTGAAACGTGAGATGGTGTTGTAGTGTGGAATTCACAAACTTTCATCTCCGTCGTCAAACCCTTTCATAACAACAGACACAAATGGTCGACTAGTTGCCAGTTCGGGTATAAACACTGCTGATGTAATTGATAATACCCAGTATGTTTGGACTATGACTGACTTTTTATGCTATTTCATTTGCATTCCTGGTTCATATCCATCAGGTCCATTTTGAATTAACTTCACATCAAATTGCCATAACAGGTAGGTTGGTCAGCCGGGCTTGAATACACAGAAAAACATGTTGACCGGTGTGTAATTGGTTGCCTCTGAATGCAATGATGTATTTAAGGCACACCATTTCATCAAATATTCTCAGGTTGACCCAGGCCACTATGTTGATTTTGAACTCATCTGACACCTCACATTTCAGTGTAATGAATATTTGTGCTGGGAAGTGAAGCGTTGAGCTGGATGACTCAGGTTCATCCTTTAACTGCACTTGATGCTGTGCTCTGTTGAAACGTCTCTTGATCATCACTCATCAGAGCCTTGCAACACACCTACAAGGTTCACCTGCAGCTAGCTATTCATGTTGACACCATTTAAAACTGACTGATGGCCAGCGCATACACACACACACACACACACACACACACACAAACACACAAAGAGAGAGACAGAGAGAGGGAGAGAAAGACACACAGAGAGAGAATTGCATCAGACTGTGCACTTATACATGTTAACACACAAGCAAATATACAACTTAGCACTCACACACATGAACACATACCGGCACACACACCTGGCTTTGTAAAGAAGAAATAAAAAAAGGTGTGAAGTTGGCTACAGCTGTGAATTTCCCCGTCTCGAGAAGTGCAATCATTTTCTCATTAGCCCTTAATTCATCTCTTTCTCACTGTCGTACTGCAGGGCTACCATAGAGTTTATCTGAACCCTCTTAATTACTGAGGGGACCCTTCTTCAGAAATGAATCTGGCTCAAAAGCTCCTGCAGGGCAAAAACAAGCTGAACACAAACAGCTTTTGTTTGATTGTGTTTTTCCCCCCCTGCACTAAGATTGATGTGGTCATTGAAAGACTGACCAGATCGATTTGGATACGTTTTGCTGGGCCATAATGAAGTCATTGCACTGTGTGTTTTCATAGAGTTAAATAAGGTAGAGACAACTAAAGAACTTGTTACTCTCAGAAACAGAAAGCTGAGCCTGGAGGCCATGTAGTGAGCTGTAATAAATGCTCTCAGACTGTCCATTCCTCCAAATAACTACATTTCCTGTGAGGATTCGTTTCAAGATCTTTGGGCTAATATACATTATTGATCCATGCATCTTTTTAATCAAGCATACATTAAATGGACGGGTTCTCTTCACACCTCCGGGTCATATCTTTGGGAGAGCTCATAAAATGAAACTCTCTTCAGTGAAATGTCTTGTATAAACAGAGGCATTTAAGATCAACTACAAACCAAATGGGTCACCCAAATTTAATATATTGGCAAATAGATGTAAATGACTCTGGTTTAATTGCAAACGGAGATGAAATTAATGTTACTTTAGTATGTGTCTTTCTTTCTAATCTGTGTATATGTAGCACTTGATCTAGTGTGAAATAAATTAAAATGAAATTTACAGTAAGTTAAATTGACTTAAATCTATGTTACAGAAATAATACATGCTTTTGAA